>JBAJNP010010774.1:0-15860 GCA_036877545.1 Yasuhikotakia modesta
CACTTGATATTTTTTCTTTTTCCTGCAAATCCCAGTGGCTCAGAGGTAGGAACCACGACATGGTACCAGTTGGTTTAGGGTTCAAGACCTGGATTTGTGCTTTCTTGCTTCATCTCTTGCTCAGCTCTGTGACCTGTAAGTGTGAGGATAAATGCGCCCGGAGAAGAGGTGCCAGCATGCAGATCCAGTGGCTCACACGGTTAACACACTGTCCCTCGGACCGCAAGGTCTGGGTTTTGAGTCCAGTATCGGTCTGCATCAGACAGGAGGCGGAGACAGTAGGTTCCACCTGGAGGAGGAGGTGGAGCCTGGAGGAGGTGAAGTTGGAGACTGGAGGTCCAGGACCTGGAGGAGACCAGAGGAGGAGTGAGGGCAGAGTGGAGGAGAGATAGGGAAGTAAGAGAAGGGAGGGTGTGTGAAAATGAATGGAGGGGTTATATCAATTTTTTGATATAACTGGCACCTTTTCTCCGGGCGCATTTATCCTTTTTCTCATATAAATCCACTGATTTAACTTCTACATGTGATGGAAAAGAGAAACAAGAAACAGATGAATGTGTAAATTCACACATCCTGAAGTTTCATTATATATAAGAGACAGATTGACTGTTTAAATCAACACGTGTTTTTATGAAACACTCAGTTTTATTTCGTTTTCATTTAACAGTGGCGTGTTACAGAACATGATCTTGCTTATAGTCATATTCAGACCTGCAACACAGGAAACATCCAGCTTGAACTTGAGGTTTGAACCCAAGACTTTCAAGACAATTACATTTACAATCTAACTCCTGAACCACCAGCTTCTCCAACTGCAGGAGTTATAATTCAGTTTATATATTCAGTTTTCAGGCATGTTTCTCATTCATTTCTTCACACACAACAACAAAATTCAGCGTAGACATTTTTAGAGCACTGCAATACAACAGAAAATGAAGACTGCTAGTAACTGTGTGAGCTACAAACATTTACACAATCGGACAGTCTCTCACAACCTCAGTAGATGTCAACTGATTTCACAGTTTCATTGCGTTATTCCTCTATCACAAATGTTGTAAAACTGACTCCAGCGGTGTTTAAACTTCGCGTTCAGTGTTTTTTAGCTGTCCTGAAGAAGGTCGTAGGAGCCGCTGGATATCACTTCATGCTTGTCTTCCTCCTGTGACAAAAGACAAAACAAGTCTCACAAACTAGTGTTGTGAAGCAATTTGAACAGTTCTGTCAGGGGAGAAACCGACCGCTGATGGCTTCTCTTCTGGGGTGGGTGTGGATTCATACACGGGGTTGCTGATGTTTGGGCCGCATTCTGAGGGGCGGCCTTCATCTTCATCATCCTCCTCCTCAAAGTTACAACACACAAAAGTCACCAAATGGACAAACGCACACCCAACACAAACAGACGTGTTAGATAAATGTTACCTTAAAGTAGTGGAACTGGAACGGTTTCGTTTTATGGGTGTAGAAGTTGTAGCCCACAAATATGGCGGCTGCAGTGAGGATCGTAAGCGCCAGGACCCCCATCAGCATTCCTGCCTTATGAGCTGGGGGGACGGACGGAGGGGGAGGTGGAGGGGCTTTCAGCGGGCCCTGCAGGACATGGATCACCCCATTGGATGCAAAAATGTCGTAGTCCATGACGTAACGGTCATCGATGTATCCAGAGGACGTCTGAAACCAAACAAACAGATCAGCCTGACCACGAAACCAGACGCTACATCTTTCATTCAGAAGGTTTCCTCACCGCTGTCTGAGGGTTCTGGAGATCCGGCACACGAGTGATGGTCAGAGCGTGACCCAGTCGTGTTCTGATGTGGGTCACATTGATAAGTGCCTGCAGTACCAAAGCCCTCCCGTCCAGCAGGTGATGCTCTATGTCTCTGCTGCTCAGGGTCTGTTAACACAAACATAGCAATCAAGCTGAAGTAACGTGTTGTCGTGGAAACCACTGGATGTGCACTGTTGATGGAGTCACCTGGTTGCTATAGAGACCGCTGTTGTCAGGTACAAACAGAGTGGACTGGACAGTAATGTTGCTTATGCGATTCACAAACTCTTTTCCGGACGGAGAGAAACTTGAATAATTGAGGATTTGCTGAGAAACACAAAGCGTATGAAGTTACTTTTTGGTTCCGAAAGCAACGTCCTTTAAACAGCATTCAACTGCAGAAGCTCTACTCACAGAGAGGAAGTTTGAGAAGGTCGGCCGGGCTGACAGGACTTGTAGGAGGTTTCCTGTACAGGAGAATCCATCGCCGATGTAGCCAGTCTTACACTCACACTTCACATCTAAACCACATACAAACCACTGACAACACTGCTGCAACATTGCGCTCGCAACACAGAGGTCACGGGTTCAAAAAGTGTTATATTTCATTGCACATGCTCATGAAATATAACACTTGAACTTAATGGCTTTAGCCAAATGTAGAAATATAATAATGGATAATAAATAATTACAAATATAATATATACACATGATAACACATCTGTGCTGCTTTACCGTTGACTCTATAGCAGAACACGTCCCATGTCTCGCTGAGGTTGCTGCGGGGGCCGTAGTCCACGATGCCCACGTGTCCAAAACCACACTTTGGGTTGGAGAAGGTCATGGGGTACGCGACCCGCGCTTTCTCAAGCCAGCCTGCCGAACACAAGTTATACCCCGCCTGCAACACAGAGGCAAGAATTCAGCTGACGACCATCTTCAAGTCAACAGCTGCAGAAACTGCAGGGTTGCGTGTAAGCGCCCAACCTGCTGCGCGTAGGAAAGCTGCGCGTATGTCGCAACCATGCCGCCCGCAGCTTTACAGGTTTCCTGCGCCATGCTGTAGTTGAGCTTGTACGATCCTGCCGAGGAGCGCTGGTGGAAAACTCCCAGCGTTTTATCTAAACAACAGAAAACACACGACCGCAGTTTTACACTCATGCAATCATTCACTTCATTACATCTCAATGTGTTCTCAAGATCTGTGGAGTTACATTTGTGTTTTTAAATCCTAAATACTCCACAGCCATGTGATTTCTCAAAAAAATCTTTAATGTTAAAAAGGTCTTTAACTGAATGATTATCTGAGCTCTCTTTAAATGAATGAATGAGTTTTTTTAGTGGGCACACATGTAACACCATTAAACACATTAAAACCCTCCTACCCTCGTAGTGCAGGTCGGTGCAGCGAGCGTCAGAGTGACACTGTCCGTTATCCTGCAGGCAGCGATTGATGGGTTCCAGCTTTACTTCACACTCCATCCCGTCTCCGATGTAGTTGTCTTTACACTCACACTTCTTGCCCTGGAGACAGAGCACAGTTACCCTCTCACAGTTACACCCTCAGCTGCGCTCAATGAGAAAGATCTGCTCACAGGCCCCATCATGGTGCAGGTAGCGTGTTCGTGACACCCCCCGTTGTCGTCGGCGACGCAGGGGTCGACCGGCGTGCACACGAACCCATCACCGGAGAATCCGTTCTGACACGCACAGCTCACTTTCTCGCCCTTCTGACTGCACTTTGCGTCTTTGGAGCAACCGCCGTTCCAGTATTTACACATGTCGGCCGCTACAGAAGACAGGTTAGCTAGTTACAGTTATGTTCACTTAAACAAGCTTCACTAGTTATTTCTCATACCAGAGTGCATGAAAGCGACATGAACGCTGATGTGAATGATGCCTCAGATGTTGTATTTTTGTGGCAAGATTCAAATCTTTGCCTAGCAGACGATCATTCAGGTAAAAAACTTCAAACGCACTGAAGGTGGTTCTGGAGCTGACTTGAGTTACCTGTACAGGTGACACCGTCTCCTTCATAGAAGGGCTTACAGACACAGGTATTGTTTTCCATACAGACGGCTTTCTCGTGACAGGCTGGATTACAGACGGGGCCGTCGGCTACAACAGAAGCAGACAAACCTCCAGGTGTGACGTGTTTCTCTCTCTAACTTCAAACATAATCCAAGAACAACCGCCGTAAAATCTGTACCTAATTTGTTCTCGCATCGATGACCGGTCCAGCCCTCCTCACAGAAACAGGAACCGGTTCCTTTGGGACCCTCATCGCATGACCCGTGTTCGGTACAGTTACAAGCTGGAGAAACAGGAAGAGGAAACAGCGTGAGGACGAGCTGCTGCCCCAGTCCATCAAACTAACCTGAAAACTCACCTTTACAGTCGGGCCCAAAGCGGCCGTCCACACAAAGCTCACAGGCGACGCCCATGAACCCAACATCACAGGTGCAGGTGCCGTTCCCCAAATGATCCTCGTCACACGTTCCGTGATTACTACAAGGGGATCCTGGACCACCGGGACACGCTGAAGAACAAGAGCAGAACCCGCCTCATCCGGTACATTGCAAAGCAAGTGTTTATGCTACATTTGCTACATAAAGTCTCAATAATACGTACCAAGACAGTCCCTGCCGAAGTACCCAGAGCAACATTTGGGTGTCCAGATGATCATGGTACAAACAGACTGACACCCGTCATTGTTCGCCACTAACAGATGAGGGAGGTCACACTTGTTTTCGGTCTGTAACACAACGGTTCTCTCTTTATTCACAGCCATAACAGCGTCATTTATTAACTGAAAAATGTAGCTGTTTACCTTTGGTTTGCTTCCAGGCGGACAATCAGAATAAACACGCCCACATCGCCTGCAGGGCAACTATTAAAACAACATCACAAACCATGTTTCTGATGTGACATTTATCACAGGGCGTCCAGAACAAAACAAGAGTTAATGGGACTCACTGTGATATCAACAGCATTCTTACTGTCACAGCGTCCCCCCAGACTCGGAGGATTTAACAGACAGTCGATGCCATAAACGATGCCACCATTAAACTCAATGTTTCTCTTTACAATCCGGCAGCCTTTTTCATTTACATAAAACTCTCCCTGAAGCAAACATGTGATACACAAGACACGACACATCGTTCAGTGTGATGAACATAATACGTCACGTCTACATAAAATCTAAAATACTTACAATCTGTTCCTCTCCCATACAGGCCACTGAGAGATCCGAGCCCTGCTGGGTTTTTAAAGCGCTGGCATGCATGAGTTCTGAGGACATAATCTAGCAGACACACAGGAAATTCAACAAAACTGCGGTCAGTTTCCATGAGGTGTTAAGGAGTCAGCTGTGAGGATGCGGACCAACCTTGGTGTCGCGCAGGATGTGGTATCTGAGATACTCGGAGAGTTTGGGGCGATTGTGTAGCGCGTACAGGAAGTCCTTCTGCTCCTGGGCTAGCGCAGCCATCGCTGCGTCTGTGGGCATGAACAGAGTGACCGGCTGATGGATGCGATCGGTCACCAACTTCAACACGTCTGTGTCCTGCAAATAAAGAACATGAAACATTGACGCCATCATCAATCTGTCATACATTCACCTCAGTCTATTTTAATGTGATGCGAGCAACACCTCCAGAAGTTTGTAGAACGTCTTGAAGCCGTGAAGTCCCACCACATCTGACAGGTTTTGCTTTAAACACGAGCGACAAATTCCACAGATGTCATTGACACAAATCGGTCACACCAAAAATAAATGCTTGATTTAAAGAAATTGAGGTTCTGTGGTTAAGGAAGCGGTTCTGTTGGGTCTTACGGGAGTGTTGTCCTGTTTCCTGGCTTTCAGGTTCTGAACACTGGGTGGAATTAACACTGTGTCGATCTCATGTAATATCCCATTGCTGCTTTCCAGATTACTGAACACCACTTTAGCTTTGTTGTTGATGTATATTGTGTCCTGTGAACAAATGATGAGTTGAATTCAGAGGTTATTGTTGAGTTTTGTTTTCCAGTCCATTAAAAGGTGAATACTTTACCTCAGAGTACGTAACCGTGAGGACCTCACCGGTAAGGGAGGTGAGGTTGCGAGGTTGCATGAGGTCTTCAGGCAGAAGACTCCGGCAGGTCACTATGTGATACCTTATGATGTTGGCATACGTGTTTGGATCTCGCCTTTCCAAATCCTTCACCTGAACAAAACCAGTGGCAGTTGGCCCAGTAAAACCAACAAACAACAACAGAGAGCCACAACCTCCAGCAATCGTACAATAACAAAGACTTACCTCAGAGTTTCTGAAAGCATCTGCATTCGGTGCAAAGACGGTGAAGGGGCCGCGGTCCCGCAGCGCAGAAATACTGGACCTCTGTCAACCAATCAAAGGTCAGTTTTCTCCAAATAAAAACACGACTGAATCTCAACATGAACACCATTAAACACTCACCACCAATCCTAATAAAAAATCCCTCAACTTTCTGTTCGGAAGCTCCTGTAAAACAAATGATACATGCAGTTATATATATGTGTGTATGTGTGTGTTTGTGTTTGTGTGTATGTGTCTGTATGTGTTTGTGTGTTTCTATATGTGTATATGTGTGTGTGTTTGTGTGTGTTTATATATTTAGCTTCACATCTGATCATACTTTCTGCAGGGACCCTTTACACATCTCTCCATCTCCAACAAAACCCGACTCACAGCTACAGTTTCTCTCCAGAGGTCCAGTCATGGTGCAGCGGGCGTATCTGTGGCAGCCGCCATTGTTCTGACAGACAGGAAGTGATGAGATGAGGTTAGTGCCACAGAGTCTTAACAGTGGCTTAAAACGTGAGGTCTGTTCTGATAAAGGCCACACAGACGGAGAACAGTTTGGATATAATTGGTACCGTCTCTGGGTCCACAATGTGTTTCATCTGAAGCGACAAACATACTGAAATACGTTTACCTCACGACACACATTAATGGTCTCGCATTCCTCCCCAACCATCCGAAAGCCTCGCTTACAAAAACAAGACGTCTGAAAATATTAAATAACAGAAGTTTCCATGAGAACCAGCCTTTAAACTTATGCAATTATTACCATAGTAAAAATAATATTTAGTTTGTTTATGTAGTTGTACCTTATTAGGACCCGTGTGTATACAATCAGCATCCTGATGGCACCCCCCATTATTCCCATTCAGACAGGGATTAATGGCTTTAAACACACACACAAGTTTGTTAAATTCATCTCCTCACATAAACGTTTAATCTGGAAGATGATCAGAAAGACTCACAAACACACACTATCCCGTCTCCTTCATAACCCGCCGGACACACACACGTTCTCCGCCCTGGTATGGTTCTCTTACACACCGCGTGCACAGAACAGCCTCCGTTGTTCTCAGCACAGGCGTCCACCGCTAGAACCACAACAGCATGTGTGATACCAAACGTCTGCTAACACACCTGAGAGGATTCGTGAAGATTTCGTACCTGTACAATGAGTCCCGTTACCCCTAAACCCAGCCGCACAGCTGCAGTAATACGTTCCTGACGCGACGTTCAGTAGACAACTGAAACACAAACACAAACTCAACACACACAACCAGCGCCTGTCCTGAAACTCTTCATACATCGTGGTAAACGGTTACGCCGAGTATTTTGTTAATAAACTCACTTGGCACTGCTGTGACATTTTCCTCCGCACATGTCTGAGGTAATAGCTGGAAATAACAGAACTTCATTATTTTCACTTACAGACTGATGTGAGACATTTCATATTTGACACAAGCTGTCTGTTGACAATTGTTATGGTCAATGTGAAGTCAGTTCACTTTATGTTCACACAGGAAGCAGAGTGAACACAGATTGACTCCAGAAGTCATTCATACCGATGTTACAGGTTATGCCTCTCCAGCCCAGATCACACTCACAGCTGCCGTCTCCAGACACGCCGTCTTTACAGCGTCCATTAACACACTTACACTCTAGAAGAGAAACAGCCAATCAAATCACAGCCCAGTTTCCCGTGACAGTATGAGTTTTATATCAGTCTGGTACCTTGATCACAGTGAATGCCATATTTGTTCATTTGGCACGTCTCACAGGCTGTGCCGTTAAAACCTGGCATACACTGACAAACTCCTGTGCCGTTTGTTCCGTCCACACACACACCGTTACCAAAACAGGGCTGAGACTCAGAGCCGGGACAGCGCTCACAGTTTATCCCATAATAACCTGCACAACACTGTCTGTTCTGCAGAGAAATATTATCACATCAGTTAAAGTAACACCGCAGA
Organism: Yasuhikotakia modesta; assembly: GCA_036877545.1. NCBI lineage: Eukaryota > Metazoa > Chordata > Actinopteri > Cypriniformes > Botiidae > Yasuhikotakia > Yasuhikotakia modesta. The sequence continues at coordinate 8,061 of JBAJNP010010774.1, forward strand.
TGTAGTTTTTAACGCAGTGCTAAACTTCTGCAGTCTGACACTGTTAGTGTTGATGCAACGCCACATAAAAACAAAAGTTTCCAAAAATTGCAGACTGATATTGTTCAATAATAAGATGGTGGCCTTCATGAAAGTTATTTTAAAGTGTTAGTGCATGTGGTGATCAGTAATGTTAAACTGAATAGGTTGAGTTACGAGAAGAGAATAACTGTGATGAATGAATAATGAAAGACATACGATGGTGACTTTGGCACAAATGACTTCACAGCCGATGCTCAGCAGTGTCTCTCCGTGGAACACGCGGCTGTACATGCATCTCCTCCTGGGCCTCATCTGAAAAAATAATCAACATATTGGTCACAAATTTCACCCTAATCCATAATGTTGTTTAGTTTGATTTGAAACAATGAAAGCGTTTCTGGTCAGCCAGTCAAATTCTCACCATTTTCTCAGTTCCTGATGGGCAAAAGTTCTCAGAAGGTCTGAAACAATCCATGCATTTCCCCTGCACACAAAATACACATTAACTGCTGTGGTTCCAGGACAAAGGCACAGATGGAGGTTATTTATACTGTACCGGGAGAACAGAGGTGGAGACTCTATCACAGCGGTTGTTGGGGATGTTTAGAACAGAAGACAACGTGTGAATCACTCCTTTGCTGGTCTGTGTGTCTGTTGCGTTCACCTCAGCCTCATTCACAAACAGCTGAGGGGAGGCAGAGAGACAGTGAGCATTGCTGACTGCAGAACCACGATTTAACGTCACAGAACCATCAGACCTTATTATCCCTCCGGAAAATCCCCAGCTGATATGAGAAGCCCAACAGGGTGTCTTTATAAAGTCCGTCCACCAGCTGTGTTTCCCGAAGAGTTTCGTTCATGACGATGTGATACTGAGTGACGTTCAAATCCTACAAACACACAGAATAAATCAACAAAACAACAGTTCTGTGGTGTGTTTGTTCTGTGTGTTTGTGTGGTACCAGCATGTCTTTGCCCGTTCTCCTGAGGTATTCCCGAACCGCGCTGTCCGTTGGGACAAACAGAGTAAACCCAGAGGACTCTTCCAATTCATCGGTTAAGTTGTGTTGCTGAAACCACACAGAAGAAAACACAATTCAAACATACAACTGACTCTTTGTTTAGCCCCTCCTTTAACTCCAGATGATATAACAACTGTATACAACACAAGGTACAGAAAATATTATCCATTTAAAATAATAAACGTAATATTTACTCAAACCCCTGATGATTTAGTTTGGCATTCTCCTGAACACTGAGATGAGGTTTGTGAGCGTGATAGTGGATGTGAACTCACCATGAGGGCGCTGCGATACAGCGAGAGGTCAGATCTCTGACTCAACACCTCCAGCAAACTTTCACTCAGCTGTCTCTCAGAGACCAACACCTGAACACACATTCAGACCTGAAACATTAAACGTCTCTGTGCTACATCAAACACTGTTCTGTGCTTCAGTTCGTATGATCACCACTCGGAGTCGTACCGTATCAATCAGGTGAATAACTCCATTCGTCGCTGCCATATCGCCGTATATTATTTTTCCTCCAGCGACAACAGTCGTCTGAATTGAGAGAGAATTGAGAAACAAACGAGAAACAGGTAAAATGATTATGTAAGTTAACGTTCTCTAAACCATCAAATGTGATTAAATTTGATGACATTGTTGGTGCTCTCACGTCATTGGTTGAAGAAACAGGAAGTGTCCTTTTTAAAAGGGAAGTGAGCTGTGGGGGCGGGACGGTACGAAGATCAGACAGTCTGAACATCCCAGGAATGATGTGGCTTCTGCGAGAACACAGTTACATCACACAACAGTAAACATGGACAATCATAGTAAAATAAATGAACTGTTACGTCTCTCATCTCTTACTTGATAAGGCTCGGGAGGTTCCCGAGTGTTAACCAGAAGTCTGTGTCGTCTTTACTCATGTTTTCTATTGCTTGAGACGATGGTACAAACAGAGTAAAATTCTCCGTCTCTGACGCCAGCTGAGAAAAATCCACCAGCTGCGGAAACCAGAACACATTATTACGTTTAAACCCGTTTCATACGCTGGAAGAAATGAAACATTTCTTGGTGTCTTTGGTGTAACTTACAGAAACCCATTTGTTGAATTCTTGAAGTTCAGGGTTTGTTGACACCTCCTACAAAAACACAGTTCAAAAACTGCTGACATCTTCTTATATCAAAGCACGACCACTAGCAGCAGCAGTGACTCCATGCGGCTGGTTTGGGTTTGTGTACCTGTGACAGACTCCCATAGCAGATGTTTCCATCCCCGGCGTATCCGTCCTCACACACACACTGCCAGCCCTGCTGGCCCAGGAAATGACAGGTGGCCTGCAAGACATGATGTGTGTGAGTGCGAGTGTTTCTCTGGGTGTAAAGGTGTGTTTTGTGTGTGACACTCACCAGGTAATGACAGCCACCTGTCTGTTCCACACACTGATTGATCGGCTCGCACTCCTTCCCGTTGCCATGGTAACCGTTTTTGCATGCACAGTCGCTCTGGCGAAACACGTCGGGCAAAAACAAACTTAGCGGCGAGATACTGCACTAATGTGAGTAAATTAATGCATGAACAGATGAATGAACACACAGACTGACAGACGACAGACTGACTGAGATCTGAGTCTCTCACCTGTCCCGGACCCACAAAGATACAGGTGGCATTGTCATGACAGCCTCCTCTGGAGGGGTCCAGGCAGTTATTGATGGACTGACACTCGTCTCCGTCCTCCCTCCAGCCGCTCAGACACTGACAGGTGTGTGTGCCCGGACCGCTCTTCACGCATTTGGCCTGAGGACAGAGAATGAACACGGCATCAACACGCAACACACACCTCAACACCAGCACGTGTGTGTGTCTGACTTACATTAACACTGCAGCCTCCACGGTAGGGCAGGGCACACGGGTCTGTCTCAACACACATGAATCCGTCACCTTTAAAACCAGACTTACACACACACCTGACACACAACAACACACACACACAGCTTATGTACATCCTGTCCCTGATCACTGATCAGTGTTTAAAGTAGCGTGATGTTGCTATCACTCTATTTTCTGTCAGAAGTGACAACAACATATCTGAGTCTCAGACAGGAAAGAAGGCGGGACTTCACTGACGTGAGAGCGCCGTTATTGGACACACAGTCGGCGTGGGCGTGGCAGGGCTGGTTGGGGCCACACGGTTGGGTCTGCAGCTCACAGAAGTCTCCGGTAAAGCCATCCTTACAGGAGCCCTCCTTACATTTACCACCGGCCTCCGGACGATTATCACACACTCCATGTATGCATCCACAGGCTGGCATTAAAGAGAAACATTACAAGCTGTGCTATGTTAAGAGTGCGATTTTAATGGGCTCTGATTGGTGGAGAGGTGAACCGTACTTTTGTCACATGACGGGCCGTATTTGTTGGGGTTGGAACAGTACTGACACCGCGAACCCTTGAAATTGGGCTCACATTGACAGGTGCCGTTTCCATCGATGCCTTCAGAACACTACAAAAAACACAGTCACTTTACAACCCCAGAATTTAGCAATAGCCTGATTTAGCCGGTTTAGCTAGTTTACCCTTCCACGAGAGGAACAGGGGGCGGTAAAACCACCGGGGCACGGGGAACAGTCTGGTCCGAAAAAGCCTTTGCAGCAGACCGGAGTCTAATCCACACAGATACACTTTTAAATGAAGAGCTTTAACTGAGGCAAACTGACCAGCAAAACCAGATGCAGAAAGCTAGATTCAAGGCACTCACAGTTTTTGTCTCGTTGCAGAAGTAAGCACAGCCCGACATGAACAGCGGTAATACAGCCGGGTTGATCTTGTACACACAGTTTCTCATGACTATATTCTGAGAATAAGAACATGATAATGGGGCCACAAAAATCAAACAGGCACAACTCAGTGATGCTGTTCAGTTTTGTTACAGGTTATGTAGGAAAATGTCTCACCGTTTGTTTACCAGTAGGACAGGCGTATTTGGAGAGTTGTACACAGCTAACACACGGACCCTGTAACCAAGAGACACCAGACAACAATTACTGCACTGACAGTGATCTGTAAGCCACAGATCAGTTAGCTAGTTATCTCTGTATCTTCATTTAAGCATCTCTGTTTCGGTAATGTGATGTTACACAGTGTTACCCTATAAATATTGGTTTGTGTGATGTCACAGCGGTGGGGCAGGATGGGCTGTATGGAGGCAGGAATCAAAAGACCCTCCACTGAATGCAGACGCCCATTTTTTGCCTCCACATCCAGTTCTAGAAGTGACTCGCCATTGGCCAGAAACTGACCCTAGATGGGATCAGCGAATGAGCACAGAGTTTCATAAAGTGATTCTGAAAGAGCTGCAACGTGATTGGTTGACACTATGAATTATAATGACTCACAGCCGCAGTGACGTTGAAAGTCAGGACCTGATTGGCCAGACTCACCGCACTTGGGTTGGACGCAATAAAGCTAGCGCTTAGCTGCGTACAGATTTATACAGACGTGAGAGACAGCATATGAGCCAAGATTCAGAAATGTTATTAAACACACACAAACCTGGGCTGAGGGCACGATGTGATTGCGCATGAGTTCCAATAGTTTGGTTTTGCCCTAATAGGTGAAATCAAAAGCAAATTTTACAGGATGCACAACTACAAACTACCTCAGGAAAACATCAGAGAATGATCAGATCTGCTGGGCACCTGCTCAGAGGTTAGGTAGGTTAGATAGTCAGCCTTCAGGAAGGTAAATGCTGTGTTTGTTGGAGCAAACAGGGTGTAGGGTCCCGCTCCTTCTAAAAGTGTCGCCATGTTGGTTTTCTGAGAAAAGCAGAGTCACAAATTAATGGACGCTCACACCAAAAATGGACAAAAACTTTGAGACTCACTCCTCACCTCGAGCAGAGACTTAAACTGAGAAAACTTCCCATTTCCTGACAGAATCTGTAACAGATTGTCCTGCAAATAAAACACAGAAACATCCTTCAATAATCAAACACTTCATTTGGATACAATGTGCAGCAAGTGTATGATGTTTGAAGGACACAGCTTAACCAAAAACCAGGGGAACATTGTTCACAGACCTCCTCACTGCTGATGACGGTGGAGGGAACAGCCTCCATCAGTTTATCCACCAGATGAATGACTCCATTCATAGCAAAGATGTCCGACTCCACAAGCGCTGCTTTCCTACGGCTGCCGTGGAGACGAATCTTCACCTGCTTCACCTGCAAAATAACAAACACACACACGCTTTCAAACACCTGAGTCACACACACACACACACACAGGCTGATATAAATCGCATACGTCCATCAGGGACTCGCCGGCCAGGCCTGTGAGAGTGTAGTACAGGATCCCCTTCTTCAGAGAGTCAAAGTTCACCTCTCCAGCCACCATGTGTAGCTTAGCCAGATAGCGAGCTTTCATGTCATTGGCTATCAGTGACTTCACCTGCAACAAAACGACTTTTTAATATGTGTGTTTGTCAGTGTGTGTGTGTGTGTGTTTGAGGTGTCTGCCTCACCGATGTGCCTTTAAAAGCTTTATTCACCGGCACGAACACAGTAAATGGTCCGAGAGAGGTCAGAGGCCACGACATGACTTTATCTGAAAACACGGTTTATAAACAAACTAAAATAAACTGAAATGATTGGATAATGTTCACTGACGCAGACGTCTGACTCACCGAACAGAGCGAGGGCGCTGGAAAGCTGTCCTGTCCACTCTCCTCCCGGCTTCGAATTCAGATCCTGCAGCTGATGGATTATGTTGCCGAGGCAAACCTTCCCATTGCCAAGGAAACCTTCCTGACACTTACACCTGGAACAAGATGTTTGAGATGAAGTGAAGTTGATGATTGTGTAAGAAAGAGAGCAGAGATGAATCACCGGCCGTACTCGACTGTTCCTGGTACAGCTGTAGTGCAGGTGGCATGTTTATGGCAGGAGTCGGGTTTACACAGATCTTTAATGCTGCAGCCCCTGCCTTCAACAAACCTCTCAAAGCCGTCCAAACACTCGCAGTGAGCCTGCGGAGGACAGCAGGATTTTACCACCAGAGGGACAAAAATGAAATGCATCAAACCAGAATATTTAACTACCTCCCCAGGGCCGTCATACACGCAGCGTGTGGATGCAGACACGCAGTTGCCCAGGTTTGTCTGGCAGGGGTCGATGGGCATGCAGATGTGTCCGTCTCCACTGTAGCCCTCTGCGCATGTGCAGACGTGCTGGTTTGGTCCCGTATGCGCACACGCCGCTTTCGGATGACACAGGTGTCTTAAGCAGGGATTAATTGCTGCAAAGAATGCGACAACATCTCATCTTGCGCTTGCAGTTGTACTTAAATTTTTGTTCAATCACATGCTCTCTCTAAGACGTCACCTCCTCCTGATATCAGCTAGTTAGTAGCAACACCAAGCAGCTGTGTTGTAAAATAATGCACTTTAGTTTACAACACAAAGGGACATGCACTTCCTGTGCATTCCTGTTTAAATTACAAAGGGACATGCACTTCCTGTCTTAACAGGAAATACATCACCATGTTCACATGACCATCAAAACAGGCCACTGCGGATATGAAATACCCAGCTAACAATTGTAGGTTATAAGAACGTTTCTGGAACATTCCTAGGGTAATAGAGTTTTCATTGTCTGTTTGAATGGATTTCTCACATGTACACTGGACTCCGTCACCCTGGTAACCCGGTTTGCATTTGCACACAAGCTGTGCTGTGGAAATTTCCTCAACGCAGCGAGCGTTCGGGCCGCACCGCAGAGAAGCACAAGCCGGGAGTTCTGATGAAACAAAACACCTTCATCTGCTGTTCAACATCTAAACGTACCTGTAACACTGAAAGCATCGTGTTTCTCACCTCGGTCACATTCCACTCCGGTGTAACCCGACAGACATGTGCACTGCCCTGTGCCTTTAACTCCGCTGTCACAAACCCCATGCTTACACTGACACACTGAACAACACAAACGTAACGCTCAGAACACACAGATAACACACATCAGACTCAATCCTGAGGGACAGAATTCACATGCGACACATCATCAGTTCCTCACCGTTACTGCATGTCGGACCGTATAAATTCTCTCCACAGTCTTCGCAAGCGAACCCCACGAAACCCGGCTGCAAACACACTCCCAGAGATTCATACACATGTCGGAAACACATGAGGGAGTAGGAAAGGCAGAAAAATGAGAGACTTACCTGACATGTACACGTTCCGTTGCCTCCCACTCCGTCGGAGCAGACGCCGTTATTTGAGCAGGGAGTCTTTGCTGATCCCGGACACTCTGCAGAGAAAAGAGATGAGAAAACAGTATCAGTATTTGGTGAGACTGATCTAAGCTCAGAAGACGGATGTGGCTCCTCTAAGGTCAGTGAGTTTGTCGAGACCGGTCTGAGGTCAGTGCACTTGTAAGGCTGATCTGAGGTCAGTTTCAAAGAAACTTCTGGAGAGGACATGAGTTAGCAGAGATTTTCTGCTCTTCAGACTGTCGCTTCCTTCCAGTCATTCTCATGCTGTCCGAACATTTCAAAGCATTCCCAGCCCAAAAAAACACAAAACCACTTATAAAGACAATCACAGTTCCAGTGAGAAGAACATAATGGAGTCTGTGGTTTCTTCACACTTGCAGAGCTTTGATGGAACATCTGAGAAACTTCTGCTCAAACCAAACACCAGCCCTGATGAAAATCTTAAACTGAGCAAAAACATCCAGTTTAAAACTGGTTCATGTTTTAATTATGAAGCAGTAAGAAAGAT
>JBAJNP010010775.1:0-15860 GCA_036877545.1 Yasuhikotakia modesta
AACAAACAGTTTAATAAGTGGCAGTATTTTTTCAGATGATATCTGCAGCTCTATGCTGTATAATTTACAGTGTTGGATTTAACAGGCATTTGCAAATCTGCAAACTTTCCTACATTCATCTCTGTTTGAAACATTAAACTACAGGTTATTTTCTTCACGTCTTACTGTCAAATAAAGTCAAACCCGCGTTTCCCCAGACAATCACAATAATTATAAATCTTCATTATAAACGTATATGGGATGAGATGTGGAACAATATGATCTGATCTATGAAACATCATAATGTATAAAGTTACAGGTGTGATGGGCGGGGCGGGTTTGTGATGACGCGGTGATGACGTGTAGCCGGCGAGGTTTCACTTCCGGGTGTCGGTTCGCAGCAAACATGGCGGCCGTCAGTAAGTTCATGACGGCGAGGAGCTGCGCTGCTGCCGGCGGCGTCCTGCTCGCGTTATACTTCATAAAGCAGAAGCGAAGATCCGCCGGGCTGAACAGGTACGTGGACGATCTTTATACAGTAATTACAGCCCAGCAATCGCTCACACTTCACCCATAAACTCTTTATCTGTGGGGATGTCCACAGTTTGCTGTGTTGTAACTGTTGGATGTATGTTAACTAGTCATCTTGGTGGTTTAAATACAAGTAACCAGTTATGTTGATCATTTTAATGTAAGTTAAACATGAGGCATTGCTCTGATCAGTTATGGTTGTTTATAGTTATTAATATTGTTATTATTGATTTGCTTCGTTGTTCACAACAGGAAGACGAATTCTTCACAAGATTTAAACAATGAGGTAAAAAAAGATGATGTTTCTTAAGATGCATTTGATTTTAAAACAACATCAAGTTTCTTGTCATTTTTAGCTCAGTTTCACATAGAACATATGAAATCAATGTTTCATATGTGTCTTGAAACAATACAGTGCAGATATGAAGTCAACACTGGTGGCTATATTAAACGTTACACCGGCAGATTGAGTTATTGATGTAACAGGAAAGACGTCTTGCATGATAATGGCATTATTGGCACAGAGCTCAGTGTTTATCTCTTACACTGTTTAAAACCTTCAGAAAGATGGGAAGAAAGAGAGAGCTGCCGTGGACAAACTGTTTTTCATCCGGATCGCTCAAATTCTCAAGATTATGGTGCCGAGGTTTTTCTGCAAAGAGGTGAGAGTATTTATGTTCATTTATGTTCAAAAACGTGTTTCACAGTTGTTTTAAGAACCTGTGACTTAATGGTTCTTTGGAGAACCAAAAATTCTATGCATGACTGTGAAGAACCTTGTGTGCAAGTTAATTTAGATGTGAATATTTGCTAAATGTTTATCCATTTATTTTTTTCCTGTGTCAGACCTGGTACCTGTTGCTGATCGCAATGATGCTGGTGACCAGAACCTACTGTGACGTCTGGATGATTCAGAACGGAACTATGATTGAAAGGTTTGGTTCTTGACTGTCCTGCCAGACAGACGGTTTAATAATGAGACAGTGTGTCTTGATTGTGTTTTAAATATGGAACCATTACAATATTTTCCCACCCCACCTCACTGTCATTTCTGGGGTGTTTGTTTGCAGCGCAATTATTGGTCGATCCACTAAAGGTTTCAGGAAGTATTTGTTTAACTTCATCACAGCCATGCCAATTGTAAGTTTATTTTTTTAAATAAAAATCGGTTTTAGATTATTTGAATAATAATTAAGTTTTTTTAATAAAAGGAATAGTTTGAATCTTTGGTACTCAAACGTGTCGTTACGTGTGTTTTTCAGATCGCTTTGGTGAATAACTTCCTGAAGTTGGGTCTGAATGAGCTGAAGCTGTGCTTTCGTGTGAGACTCACCAAACATCTCTACGACGAGTACCTGAAGTAAGACCTGCCACGGGTTCTGGTCCTCATGAGCCACCATCTGCAGAACTTAACTCTCATCTGCAGGACGTCTGCAGAACAGTGGATCATGAGGGCCAGAGTTTCCCAAGCATCACTTTACTGAGTTAACAAAACACTCCTCTTTCCCAACCTCAAATCTCTTTCTCTCAGGAGTTACACGTATTACAAAATGGGAAACTTGGATAATCGCATTGCTAATGCTGATCAGCTGCTCACGCAGGATGTGGAGAGGTTCTGTAACAGTGTTGTGGATCTGTATTCTAATCTCAGCAAGGTGAACTGTTGTTATTTTCCCCATCAGATGAGATCATTTTTGCTTCAGGTATTTGCATGTGTCTCAATTTGTCTCTCCTTTTAAGCCTCTGCTGGATATCGGCTTGTACATCTTCAAACTGACCACAGCGATCGGAGCTCAGGTGAGTGTGAGAGACATTTAAACACCTATGCATGAATCCTATTGGACGGTTGAGGACTTGAGTGTCTTCACAGGGTCCTGCCACCATGATGACCTACCTGCTGATCTCCGGCCTCTTCCTGACGCGTCTGCGGCGGCCGATCGGTAAGATGACGGTAACAGAACAGAAGTATGAGGGGGAATATCGATACGTTAACTCTCGTCTCATCACGAACAGGTGAAGTTTCTCAACTTTTTAACTGTCACAATCACAATAACTGTGATATTAATCAAAATTATTATTGATACTGTATTACTACTTTACAATTATATTATAAAAACGCTGCACCAATATCTCTAATGCAATAGGTGGCGCTATTGCTTAAGATGTTTTGCTGAGAAAATACAAAATAACGATAATTGTGTGAATTTTTCAGTGAGGAAATTGCCTTTTACAACGGAAACATCAGAGAGAAACAGACGATTCACACGACCTTTAAGAAGTTGGTATGTTGGTATAAATCTGTCTGCTTGTGTTTGTGTTTCATGACAACAGCAGTGAACTGAGTTTCGTTGCAGGTGGATCATCTGCACAACTTCATCTTTTTCCGTTTCTCCATGGGGATGGTGGACAGCATCATCGCCAAGTGTAAGAGGAAGTTTCATTATTGACTTAAATTCCTGGATAACAGAAAGATCTTCCATTTAAATTATTATTTGGTCAGTCACCCTTAAAAACATGTAGGTTTGCACATCTGCAATGGACAGTAAAAGTTTAATTTGTCTCTTGTGTTGTAGATTTGGCAACTGTTGTCGGGTATTTGGTTGTGAGTCGCCCGTTTCTCAATCTGTCTCACCCTCGTCATCTGAGCAGCACACACGCGGAACTGCTGGAGGTGAAACTTCCAGAAATCTTGTTTTCAGTGACTTTTTACAGATTGCATGCAAACACATTCACATTCTGTTGCTAAATGAATAAATTCATTCAGATTCAATAATGGAGCTCCGCAGTTGGCTAACAGTTGATGTCATTTCTGCAGGACTACTATCAGAGCGGTCGCATGCTGCTGCGCATGTCACAGGCTTTGGGCAGGATCGTCCTGGCAGGCAGAGAAATGACCCGTCTGTCAGGGTAAAACTTCACCTGTTTACTGTAACGTTTAAGTGACACAAACTTATTTACACATCACTGGGGCAACAGTATGTTGATGTAGTAATGCCACACATGAGAATTCAATCCTGTGACCTTTTATTAGCAGCTCTAACCATTGTGCAGCCCGCCAAGATAGTTTCCGTTACGTGTGATGCCAAAGTTTGAGCTGTGGAGGTTTGGAATGAGATATAAGTTTGTTGTGCCCGTCCGTCAGATTCACGGCTCGCATCACTGAGCTGAGGAAGGTCCTGAAAGAGCTGAATTCTGGGAAATATGAGCGTACGATGGTGTTGCAGGCTGAGAAAGGTGAGCTTCCTGGACTGGAGGTTCACACACAGCAGAGAGAAGAATATTTGTGATTTCTTTAACACTTTATGTTTAATAAACAGATTTATCAGAAAAGCTCACGTTGGTTCCTGGAAGTGGAAGAATTGTTAATGCCGACAACATCATCAAGTAAGAGATTCAAAATGAACAACAAGAAAATCATGTACATTTATATAGATGCATGTGTAAATAAAGTTTCTTCACCAGGTTTGATCACACGCCTCTGGCTACACCTAATGGAGATGTTTTGATCAGAGATCTGAGTTTTGAGGTGTGTTCTATATTTCTACTAATAGTTTGAAGATATTGACCAGAAAACTGTTAAACTTCACTCCGTAACTGTAACTCGGCTTTAAATGATATCTTAAGTATTTGTATGTTGTTCTGTGGATCTGAGGTGGTCGGATTTTATGCAGGTAATGAATTATTTGCTCCTACAGGTGAAATCCGGGACGAATGTTTTGGTGTGTGGTCCCAATGGGTGTGGGAAAAGCTCTCTGTTCCGGGTTCTTGGGGAGGTACGTACCTCTGATAACATCCTGTGTTCGTTTTTGCTTCACCTTGGAGATATAATATAACATTTGTAGCTGCGGCGTTTGAGTGGATTGTAGTGTAATGTGTTAAAACAAGTTTTTGGTTTCTTTTCAGCTGTGGCCTTTGTTTGGTGGAAGTTTAACAAAACCAGAAAGAGGGAAACTTTTTTACGTCCCTCAGGTGAAACCCGCAGACAAATAGCCCCTTTAACCACAACACGACACCTGAACGGCTCCCAAAAACTGAACTGCTGCTTTTGTTTGTCAGAGGCCTTACATGACCCTCGGCTCACTGAGGGATCAGGTGATTTATCCCGACACCCATGAGGACCAGAAGAAGAAACTGATTTCTGATAAGGTAAAACACAATGGAGTTGTGTGCAGTCTGAGGCTACGTCTCCCCAGGGCTTGTTATTAAAGTATGTTCAAATGAAGAATGATGTCATTCCAAACCTGTATGAGGTTCTTCCTTCTGTAGAACATGAGGAGATATTTTGAGAAATGTCTCAGTGGTTTTGCATCCACACAGTCTGTTGTTTGTTTGGCTTGTGAACGTGAGCTGCTCTGCCGGACAGGTGCTGAAGGAATATCTGGATAATGTCCAGCTGGGACACATATTGGAGCGAGAGGGATCCTGGGACATCGTTCAGGACTGGATGGATGTTCTCAGCGGAGGAGAGAAGCAGAGAATGGCGGTAAAACATGAACAAACATCTGCACTGACACAGTTAGTAACATACAGTGAAGAATCGGTTTCATAAGGGGAAGTTCTGCCCTTTTAAAGGAACTTCCTGTTTTGAAAGGCCAGGTGCTCAAATCATCAGCCCTTTGGTTGCATCTCAGATTCTCGTGGTGCTGTAACGTCACGTCTGTTCACGTCTGTAGATGTTCTGCTGTGATTCCTGTCATGCTATTGTGTTTGTTTGACATAATGTGTTTACGATTATTCAAATGCAGAAGTTCTTAAATTCAGCTTCCAACTTTTGATAACGCCATGAAATCTTAATCCTTATACTTCTGTCATGTGAATTAGTGTTAGATTTTAAATCTTTTGATGAATGATGACACAATAAGTTTGTTGTAGCAGATGTAACTGTGTGTTTTTCTCACAGATGGCTCGTCTCTTCTATCACAAGCCTCAGTTTGCCATCCTGGATGAGTGCACCAGTGCCGTGAGTGTCGATGTGGAGGATTACATTTACAGCCACTGCAGAAAGGTGCTCATCACATTTCATCACATTCATGATAAAGATGTGATTTAAAGGGCCAAGATTTTATTTCATTGTTTTGTTTTATTTTGTTATATTTTGACCCAATAAAACAACAAATAACCAACAACTAATCTGTAATTTTTCTGTTCATTTTCTGTGTTCTGATAGGTCGGCATCACTCTGTTCACAGTCTCTCACAGGAAGTCCCTGTGGAAACATCATGAGGTAAGATTAGTCTAACTGCCGCTTTCAGATTTCCACAAAAATGTCCAGCAGCTTTTACTGGTAATATATTTTACAGTAAGTGTGTTTAAGCACAAACTCTCTCTTATCTTTGGATAAAAGCGTCCGCTAAATGCATAAATGTAAATGTTATCTGCAGTACTATCTTCATATGGATGGCAGAGGAAATTATGAATTCAAACCCATCACCGCTGACACTGTGGAGTTTGGCTCTTAAAGGGGAGTGTCGCCTGCACGCGGCCCCTATGAGGGGCGCCACACACGGCCCCTATGATGGGCCCTAGCCATTGACTTCTTAAGAAATCGTCGGCCATCCTAATGTAGTTTGTTTTTAATCGACTGTAACGTTTTTTTTGGGATGAATGTTTGCCGCTAATGCTACGTTTGTCCTCAGTGGTTGTATATAATCTGTAATTAGGAAATCTGTTATGTGTGAGTTTGTGAACCAAGAATATAAATGTCTGTCTTCTTGTGTAACTGCACTTAACTATTAAATACTGATTATACTGTCCGTATAATCTCACACAGATCAGTGCCACTGGACTGAGTTTGGAGTTTTGTTAACGCAATAAAAACTAACATCGATGCATATTTCCATACTTAAGCGATAAAGTGACCTTAGTGCTCTTTACAGCATGTTTGAATGTGTACTAGATGTTTTTTGATGCACTTTTCGATGCGTCCAGCGTGACCAAACACAAACAATGATTTTTAAAATGAGGAAGATTCCAGCAAATGAAAGTTGTCCCCATGAAATGAAAGTTGAAAATGAAAGTTGATTCCAGCAAATGAAAATTGTCTCTGCTGAGCTGGTGTTGTTTGTAAGAGCTTTAGAGAAATGTCACTGTAACACATGAAATTCACTACTGTATGTTTTCATTAAAACAAGACTTCAGTACAGAGACTTCTGTGTTTTTTTAGATGTTCTGTCTTTGAGAAACAGTTAAAAGATGGTGTCTGATTGGATGAAAGGAGCTGTTTGTCAGACAGATATTACGGGGCTCCTTTAAGAAATGATTTTACTTTAAGAAGTGATTGTTGATTGGTGAGACGTCACTGAGATAAGACTCTGATCTTCTACATGAGCTCAGTGTCTCGTGTCTCCTGATCTCAGACTCTGGTCAATAAAATCGTTTCTACTGGTGAAGATGTAGAAATATTACTATAAATTTAGACATGTTACTATGTTAATAACTAAACTATACTATAACAAATATTCCAGAACTCCACTAACAGGATGCAAATCTTTCAGTTCTGTGTTTCAGAACTGATGCAGTATTTGAATGTTTGGTTCTGTAGATGTGAGCATGAGAATGTTAATGATTTCAGAACGTGTTAATGATTTATGAGGAACCTGGATAAACTCCACTGTAGACTTTCAACATGAACTTTTATATCTGCTTGAAGCATTGTGTTCGCAACACACAGTCTGTGGGTTTGATTCTCAGGGAACACAAGTACTGATAATGTCAGTTTGTATAAACGTGTCTGTCAGAGACATAAATGTGATGTAATGTTACTCGTGGGTCACTGCATTGAACATTTAATCATTTTCATGTTACTATTGTGTGTTTCTCTGGTTTATTTCTTTGCTATTATTACACAGTAACATTTTAACAGTTTCCATTTTTAATATATAATATACAGTGTCATTATTACAAATAGAGTTCACATACATACAGAAATATGTAAATGTAAAATACATTTAATAAGTTCTAATACTAGTAAGTACTAATGAGTGTCTAGTTTGTTAGTAGTGACTCTGTGTTTTGTGTTTGCACAGGCTGTTTTGTGCTAATGACACTCATTGGTCACAGTGTGATTATGTCTGAGCTCAATACAGGAAGTTTGTCATAAACCACATCTCTGTCTTCAGCAGCAGAAACCAGAGTTGGGCTGTTAGTGGTGAACGAGATCTGAGGGCATGTTATGGAGCGCTTGATCTTCATTCTTATCGTCTGTTTTCAGACTGTCTGTGACGGTAAGAGCTTGTGTGTGTTTTAACAGAACAACTGAACATTTCAGCAAGTGTGACGCTTTAAATGATCACATGACCGCTGGTGCAGAAAAACCTGTTGGGTTAGAACTGCATGTGATCAATGTGAACTGAGTTCAGTTTGAGTTCACATTATATGCTGTTAATCTGGATTGTTTGATGTTTGCATGTCTTCATTGCTGTATGTATCTGTGTGGTTTCTCTGAACTCACATCTCTCTCTCTCTCTCTCTACAGCTTCTCTGAGGTTTGCTGGGATTGGAGATTGGGGTGGGCTTCCGTTTTACCCTTACTACACCCCACATGAGTTTGACACGGCGAATGAACTGGGCAGAATAGCTGAGAACTCGGGCCTGGACTTTGTCCTCAGTGTCGGAGATCATTTCTACTACAATGGGGTCAGGACTGTAGATGACTCTCGCTTTAAGGTTTGATTACTAGTTTACTTGTTGATTACTAGTTGGTTGTGTATTTAGATTTGAGATTATTAACCTACATTATCACACCAGTATAAGATTTAAGCAGGTGATGAATGAGACCTTCGAGGTTTAAATATTGATCTGGTAACTCAGCAGGTTAACAGCAGGTTGACACGTCAGGTCACATGATGTATTGTAATTACTGTACAAGTAGCTCCCTCTAGTGGCAAAAACATAACTCACCAGTCTTGCTTTATACCATTATTTACCAGTTACCAGTATTTAATGGTGATCACAGTTAAACCGTTTTAATCACAGCTCCTCATGAACTTTCTCTGTTCTTCAGTCCACCTATGAGAGTGTGTTCTCCCACCCTGCCCTCGCTGCTGTTCCCTGGTACCTGGTGGCAGGAAATCATGATCACCGTGGAAACGTGTCGGCCCAGATTGCTTACTCCAACAGATCAGAGCGATGGTGAGGGTGCATCACAGGTTATGGTGTGAGTGTTCACGACTGATGCGGTTCTTTTGTCATCTGCTAGGATGTTTCCTGCTCTCTACTATGAGCTGAACTTCAGGGTTCCCCGTACCAACGCTTCCATCACGGTTCTGATGATCGACACCGTGGTTCTGTGCGGGAACACGTACGATGGACTTCATCCTGTGGGTCCAGAGGACAAGACGGCTGCTAACCAGCAGCTGAAATGGATTGAGCAGAAACTTCAGAACACAAAGTGAGTTACAGGCAGACACAGAGCAGGTCTCCTCACGTCCTGACAGATCTCTAAACATATTTATGGAAATATCTTCTGTAGGACCATCAAATGTTCATCCAATCATTGCATTTGGTCCCAGTGCAGTGATAGGATGTTCTGCTTGCCTGTCAAATTATAAATCTGCTGTGCGTGTGTTCATGTGTTTCAGAGGAGGCGTGGCTCTGAAGGAAGGGTGGTTCTCATGTTTTTAATGCTAGTTTGCTATTGCTAGCCCTTCTGTAATTGTCTTTCTTATCTTTGAAATTGATTGGCTGAGCCAGTGTTGTCACACCGGTCAGGATGTTTAACCAATCAGAACATGTTTGGATAGTGCCACCGAGACACAGTGTTAACTCAGTGGTTAGTTAACACTCATGTAACCGCAGGTCAACTGTTTTCTAACTAAACATCAAGACTCATTCCAAAGAGGTGAACAAATAAGGGACTCCAAAGTGACTAATGACAGGATATGTTGTTTGGAGCAGGCAAATATTAATCCTTTAACTGGAATTTCAGGCCTTAACTCCACCATCGTGACAATTATTCACTTAATTTCTCACTCTTTCCCTGATTCAGATCCTCACAGGTTTCAGGAAAACCCAGTTATTTATGACATTGTTAGTGGAATGTTTGAGAATGTTTTTTACACATTGTTACAACATTCTTAGAGCGTCTATTGAAAATGTTAATATACATGTTCTTACAACTTAAAATTGTTGCCCTGGATAACTGATCGTTTGTGTCTCAGAACGTTTCTTTAATGAATGAAAAACTTGTTAAACTTGTTGTTTAATTGTTGCCCTGGTTTAAAATCTGACTCATTCTGTACCAAATGTTACACAAAACAAACACACTTCTACACTTTAAGGATTAAATGTTTAGTGAATAATCCTGTAACATTATGGTGAGAAACAGCCTCAGATGTTTGGATTAAAACCCAGTAACATTCCACACATGAAAACAGTCAGTTTCCCACAACAGTGAAAAAAGTGAAATAAAGTGAACGTTTAATAAAGCCGTTTGTTGTTTTTAATCTTCAGGTCAGATTTTGTTGTTGTGGCCGGTCACTATCCCATCTGGTCCATTGGCCATCATGGACCAACCAAGTGTCTGGTGTCCAACCTCAGACCTCTGCTGAAGAAACACAGGGTCTCCTTGTATCTGTGTGGCCATGACCACAGCCTACAGGTCAGTATCTTACTGTCTTCTCACTTTTCTTAAAGCTGCAACCTGAATGTTTATTTTGTTAAAAAGAAAATGTTCACCTGTAAACAAAGGAGATTCAGCTACTGTATTAGTTTTTTAGGTAAGCTGATGTTTATTTTCTGTTTCATCAGTTCATTCAGGAAGATGATGGAAGTTCTTATGTTGTGAGTGGGACTGGAGTTGTTGAAGAGACGTTTACGGGTCACAAGAACAGCTTTCCATCCTCCTGGCAGCTGTTTTCCAGCGCCGTCAACCAGACAACAGGAGCGTTTGTCTACTTTGAGGTCAATTCATCTGAAATGCTGATAAGCTTCATCCAGCCAGACGGGAAATGTGTGTTTCAGACATCAGTTCCCAAACGCCACATCTGACGTCACCCTCATAATTCTGTTCCTAACAATAACAAAACCTGCGCCAAATCTCCTCTGCTTGAACTAGATACTTGCTGTTTTACTTGTTGTTCACGAAAATGAAATGAATCCAACGTGTGAAGAATTGTCATTTATTGTAAACAATTGTTTTGAAAGATTTTAAAGTTCAGACAGTGTTAAGTTTAATTGACCTTTTTCACCGGATGGGGGCGCCATTGGGTTATTTTTGCAATTGCGTTTATGGCCTTTAAGGACTTTAAAGGAAAAACTAAAGAGAAAGAGACAAAGATCTGCAGTTGTGTGGAGTTATTATTTATTTAGTGGTTTTTATTGTTTAAAAATTCCAGATCAGTACCATTTTCACAATGTAATGAAAGAACAAACCAGATTTGACGTTATTGTGTGATCGCTGTCATTGTCATTGTTAGCAATGTGCAGTTGAATTGTTATGAGCTGAGCTTGTTTAACACAAACGTTCTTTTAAAAAATCAATACAAATATGTTTAATACTTCAAATGCTAACAAAAATAAATTAGTGTTGTCTAAAAATGTGCTGATTTCATTTCTCCCAAATGTTCTGACAAGAATCACACAGTGTTTTAGGCAGACAGACAGCAGGGCTTATATAACAGGTTCATTTCAGCTAAAGACAGAAATCTCACCACCGGACGATACAAAAGGCATCTCACTAAATTATATGTCTAACATATTTACACTCAAATGTTTCACAGAAACAACACTTTGAATGATGAACTGATAATCTGCTCTCCTCACACATCATTCAATGGTTCTGCCTCTTTTCCAGTCTTCTTTACACTCTTTCTTCGTTTGTAACACAACACAACAACTATGATGGTCACTGATATCAGCAGGATGATAAACAGAATCGCTCCAGCGATGACACCCGCTCCATACTCTGGGAAAACATCAGATCACACAGACATCAGATTCTGAGCTGAATGATACGGACACATGAGTTCTGCTGGGTTTTGCTTTTAAGTGAATCATTCACCGCCAACACGTTTCTTATCAGCATCAGACATTAACACAGTTCATATTATCTTTGACATTTAACTATATTTGCCAACAGGCACTTCTTAAAAGGATCTACGACCCGTGTCAGGAAAGGAGGTTTATTTTGGGAAAGTAAATCACACGCTATCAGACAGATTCCCATCCCGTGGCTTCTCCCAGGTCTCTGGAAGTCTTTCACACACCAAATCAAATGTTAAACTGGTCTTTAATTGAACTGGGAAAGATCACCATCAAGGACAGAAGTGTTTTCCTCAGGAGAGCACTGGATGTGACTCAGATCTCCCAGCTGTTTGTCCGCCGTCCGGAACGCGAGGAAAACCTGGACGTTAAAACAGTAACTCACTCCTCTGTCCAGTTCTGTCAGTTCAATGGTGCTGCTTCTGCTTATCTTCTCCTTCTGAGAACACAAACACATGCTGTAGTGTTAATGCATTTCTGTCCATACGTCTGCTGCACAATTATTTCAGTTACTATTGCTGTAAAACATAAATATATATATACTGCAGTTTATTAGTGCAGTGAACATTCCTAAACAAATCAAATAACGTTAATATAATGTCTGTAAAACTGGACGTCTTGTTTCTTACACCTAAAAGTAGTTAAATTAGTTCATTTACAGAAACCTCTCACCTTTCCTGTGCTTTTAGCTTTTCTGTAGATGACTTTATACTGCAGATCATCTTTGAAAACATCTCGAACGCTCAGTCTCTCTAAATTTTCATTATACAGAGCCGTGGGCACGTCCGTCACATGCAAGGTTATTTTCCTGAGGTCTCTGTTTACTGCGATTTTAAAGTCCGGCCGTCCGATGAGAGCTGCGAGAGATGGAGAACATTATACCACCTCAACATGTTCATGTCATCAAACGACACAACGGATGTTTTGGAGATACTGACTGTCATAATAAGGAGAGAATTTCTCAGAGGAGCTGTAGGGCGGCTCGATCAGGTCTGAGGAAACTCCTCGCACCGGTTCAGAGAGGACGTCCGCCCTGTAAGACGCCTTCAGCTCCTTTAATTCAGCGGTCAGGTCGCACTCGGTCTCGGCAGACCTGATGCAGTGAGGGGTCCGTTCTCCGCTCTGGCCCAGTCTGCAGGCATTCAAGAGATTTAATCCTCAGGAGTTTTGCAATGACATGAAACAGTGAAAATGAAGTCAAGTCTGTTCCTGCCGCAGCAGGTTCTGGGTGTGGATCTGTGCACCAAAATGTCTTTTAACATTGTTGAAACTTCATGTGGCTCATAATCTCACCATTTACACTAGTAACAGGTTTATGACCAGCTCTGAATACATAGTGAGCAAAGTTCTGAGAAAGTTTTATGGGACTGATTGATCATTAATGTTGTGTGAGTAGCAATACAAGATCATTTCAGAAAGCAAACTGTAAGATTAATAATAATACTGTGCATTAGCCAGAACATAACTGATCATATTATATAATAAAGGTAAGATACTGTATTTACAGTTGTGTTTAACCCACTTTATTTACTCTACATATGTTATAATATGTTGAAAGGTTCAATAATCATATGAAATGTGTTAAAGGCTGTAAACACGATATTAGAAACTGTTTCTGTACAACAATATTATAACTTACTGGTAAAACTCAACCGTGTAGGAATAATTCGTCGGTTTTGGGCTCCATGTTAAAATGGTTTTAAAATTGACGGACGACCAGGACACAAGCTGGGCTTTCGGGAAAGAGTCTGGAAACAACGACAGAAATGCAGTAAACAAGAAATAAAAACACAACTAAATAATAAACCGATAAAGAGGGAGGTGATGGTTTGGGCTGTGAGTGGAGAAATGAAGCGGATCTTTAAGACGCAGGTAAGACGCTCACCTGAGACGCGCATGAAGAATAGAGCAAAAACCAGCACAGCGCTTTCACGTCTCATTTCCCCGCAGCTTCCCATGTAATCCAACACAGTTTAAACAAAAGTGAAGCAGGATTATTAAATCCTGACCCAATACGTTTATATGGACTTACAGAACAGTGGGAAAGCGAAACTCCTCCCCCTGCCACAGGCATGACTATATAAGGAGTTCCCCTGCGAATTGTTTCTTGATGATGTAATTGGTCGATGACGTCACTGCGTGTGTTTACCTCATTAACATACACGTCATTAATATCACTTTATTAATATCATAATATAACACTTGCAGAACAGCTATAACTCACACCTGAGTGAATGCAAACAAATAGATCAAATGTTTCTATTAAGTGCAAAAACTGTGTTT
This sequence comes from Yasuhikotakia modesta, assembly GCA_036877545.1. Lineage (NCBI taxonomy): Eukaryota > Metazoa > Chordata > Actinopteri > Cypriniformes > Botiidae > Yasuhikotakia > Yasuhikotakia modesta. The sequence continues at coordinate 13,774 of JBAJNP010010775.1, forward strand.
TTAGAAAGATATTTGCACGTGAACATCTTTCCCCATAACAACAACTAAATGTTCAGGTTTAGATGAGAGGTATGTCCACTTCTGTGACTCCATCTTCTTTCTATTAGTTTAAGAATAAAGTTCATGGCTCATTGTAAGAATTTTTCATGGATGAGTGAGACACAAACACAACACTTGTGATAAAACAATGGCTGTCAAACTTATTTTGGGCTTGTAAGTGATGCTCTGATGCCCAGCACACAACAGAAATGACTGGAGATGACGTGTTTGTGTTGCGGGAAGTGTGAGGTGCTTGTGTCCTGGTTTTTTTGGGCTGAGAGGGTGCAGTTATCTCGGGCCGAGGTGCCAGCGGGGGTCTCTTACCCATTCAGATGTTTATGCTAATGAGCAGCGGGTAACTCACTCGCTTGTGGCTTTGCATGTTAAAACGTTCACAGGCTTCCAGGAAAACACCGGATAGACTCAGGCTGGAAACGTTTTTTTGAGCTTGTATTAGTTGTAATGCTTCGGTGAGGAGCGTTATCCAAACCTTTTAAAACTCTGTAACATTTTAAAAGATTCTACAAAAAAGTTTTTGGATATTTATGATACACAACAGCAGAAAAACATTCTGCAAGAACCTTTTTAATAACTTTTAGAGAACTTTCACCAATGTTCTGAGAACATTTGACATGATTCTTTGATTCATTCACAGACTTCATTTACTTCATTTGAGAGTTGAATCTGGACAGATCAAAAAACTTTATTATCAGCCTGATCAGACTTTACAGTCAGTAGCAGAGAAAACAAACCTTCACACAAAGCGACACACAAAGACAATCTCAGATTCCTGCAACACAGAACCGTGACACACTGGTTTTGTAGAACCTGTGAAATTCGACAGCAGGTTACACTTAAAGTTTCACCTGCATGTTCGGTCTAATCCCTCATTATACACGTCAGGAACTTCCTGTCTAACTGTGTTTCATCAAAGCCGCTGCACCCTTGATAGAAAACAAGAGCTGCATTTTTGTCCACCATTATGGCAATTATGGGGTCCAGGGCACAGAAAAGTGAACAGACATTCCTCACTGCTTTCAAAGCTTCAGTCACACAGTTCTGCTCTTATCTTCAGGCTGAGGAAAGATCTCAGATTAGCAGTGAACATTGTTTCAGCTGCTGGATGAAGATGTTTATGAGATATTTTACAGAAGAGTGAAGATTGTTGGTTTCATGTGCACTGCAGCACAGCAGAAAACACAAAAGGAACATAAGAAGAACGTCATTAAGTATCCAAAAGTAAACTAAAATATAAACTTGCACACAAACATTTTTAACAGTATGGAGTTATTGGACACAATATATCAATCTTAAATTTCCTGGTTTAAAAACATGTTGGTGAACTAAACATGAAAAGCAAGATTTAATTGTTTTTGTTATGGTTGGCAGGCTGGCATGATCTTAATGTGCTTGTAATCAGAACAAAACCATTAGTATTACAAACATATTAAAGTTATTTTGTTGAATTTGAATCTGTGCCCTGTTCTTACTGTAGTCTGTCAACAGTTTTAATGCCACAGAAACAAACACAATTCACAGACCTGCACTGACCTGAGACCACAGACCTGCACTGACCTGAGACCACAGACCTGCACTGACCTGAGACCACAGACCTGCACTGACCTGAGACCACAGACCTGCACTGACCATCTGTTAGTGAAGCAGCATTTAACTTCTCATTTGTTACAGTTGTGTCCACATTTCCTTGAACAGAAAAATCAAGGTTGTTTGTTTACTCGTCTCTCTTTCCTTCCTCATCAAACCGGTTTCCTGAGGTATTGCTAACACTCCAGTTTTCAGACGTTAGCTGTACTGTTTCTCAGTTGTTTTGCATTTCACTAATAACCAGAACAGAAAACCAGCCTGACAGGGTGTGTGTGTGGATCTGTGGATACAGATGTGCTGCGTGTGATCAGACGCAGGACTTTTTACACACTTTTTTTTTGTCTTTTCACAACAAAAACTCATCAAACCTGCAACCTGTTGGTTTCACCTTATCACTGCAAACAATCCTTGAGGTTTCAGTGAGAGTTTACAAACAGTCACAG
>JBAJNP010010776.1:0-15857 GCA_036877545.1 Yasuhikotakia modesta
GGATGTGATTCGAAGAATGTGTAACATCCAGTGAAGAGAGAGAGAGCTCAGAGAACGTGCCAAACCCTGCGGAGAGAGACACTCGGAAGAAGAGCTTTAAAGCTCCTATCAAAGACTGCTTGAGTCAAGCGATGGCAGTATACCAGACACATGAAACATCACAAAAATCCACCGCTAAGGCGAGACCTTCAATGAAACACCACAATACTACACACAAGTTAACACACAAATACAGGCATTTTTAACATGACCTCGCTCTACTAACAGATGAAGGCCACTGCTAATTTTCTAAACTCCCACACATAAACCTTTTATGCTCAGATAAATACAAGTGCCACATTTCAAAAGAGAATCGACGCTTAATTTTGTCGTTGTGAATAAAACGCACATTCCGTAGGTCACACGTCTTGCGGATGTGTGCGTTTCTGTCATCAGCAGTGAAGTTAAAAACAAACACTCATCGTGTGGATGAAGAAATGAAGAAAACTGAAAAGATGAGCAAATGAATAGATGAATGACAAAATAAAGCAATAACAGATGTTCTGGTGGAGACGTCCATTCATAATTAAGATCTACTTTCCAAAGTATGGAGACCTGTGGCTGAAAATAAATGAACCGTTTACCTCAGATATCTCCAAGCTCATCTTCATCCATTCTTCTCACCCTCTTTCACTCGAATATCGCCCCTCCAGCCCATTGTCCACCCATCTGACTGCATTTCGATCTCCAAATTTAGCCTGATTTCCAAATTCGATTCCAAATCGAGCCTAATTTCCAAATTTACACAAATATTGGCAGAATGCATATTAATCACAAACTCTTGTGAAAATGCAGCACCAATAACGAAGAAAAAAATAGTTTAAAAGCTTTAAAAGAAGAATGTGGGGTTGAATTTGAATGCAGAGCAGAGAGGAACAGATGTGAATGTAGGAAGAAAGCGATGAAGAAAAGAAAGGTGAAGAGAAGAAAAATCAGTGGCTGACAGATGTGTACTTTGAGGCTGTATAGTAAACATAATTGATGAGCTCTCAGAAGTATTTTTGTCTCAGATGGCCTAAACTCTTTACATAGGGGATATGTTATAATCCCTCTGACCAAATGATACAGATTATTGTTCCCTGTTTGACCACCAGTAAATGTAACAGTAATCCCTATAATCTCCATGGTAACGATGTTTAGTGTGCTACAAAACACCTGGGAATTGAATTTGTAGTATTTGTACAAAGCGTTTCATGTCAAGTATGTGAAAAAGACATACAACAGTCTAAACCGCCGGTTTTAAACTTCCTCTGCTGTGTCTGCGGCTCACACCCTCTCTCCACTTGGCACCGTATCAAAAGACACCGCAAACACACGAGGCAATCAATTTCCCCTGCTTTCCCCCGTCTAATCAGATTTCTTTCCGAGGCATCCATTAATCTCTAACCTGCAGATAGATCAATTGAAATATGATCACTTCAGCAAACTCTAAAACTGCTAATGTTAAGAGTTTGATATACAGTATAGACCCACCTAACGTTCCCCAAACGGTGGCTATTGTTCACAAAAAAATTTATGTTATCCAAACCATACAGAATGTTTGAGTCTGAGAATGTTTGATTGTTAAAATTTATATATAAAGTTATGTATAATATATATAGCAAAAAGCATTCCTAACGTTATACAAACGTAACAGAATTTTTCAAATAACATTCTTAAGAACAAGAACACAATGTTAATACAACATCTAAAAAGCGAAACATTTTGAACATTCATAAAACATTACTTTTCAATGTTTCATAACATTTATTTTTAATGTTTCAACATATTCAAAATGTTTTGTTAGGAAAATGTTCTGCTAAATTTGGTTAGGGGAACGTTCTTATCTCAACCTAAAACTGTTAGCTGGGGACTAGCTTAGCATGGCTGCTCATTTGTATCAGGATTCGGGGAAGGCAGCTGGATCAACAGCGTGTCAGCGTTTTATCCATCAGCTCTGATTCAAAGCTCACCCACCACAGTGGAAGTCAAGCGGTCATCCGGGCTGGACTTTAGTTCTGCTCCGTGGAGCAGCACTGCGTAATGATATCCAGACAGGTGAGATCCATATCAGTAAACTTAACAGACCTCTGCCCTAAATCTGGAGCGCACAGTCGACTGCAGGTATGAAACTAAATCAAAAGTCCCACTTTATTCTGTTTCAATTAACTTTACAGGCGCTCACTGGTCAGATTGGGACGAAACCCCATCTTCCTCGGACAGATATCAGCGCTGGAAATGGCTGCAGGCTGTGACTATTAGGATCTAATATAGAAAGATCTCATGAGGAGTAATAACTCACCGTTAAAGACTGAGATTGCTGCTGGTAAAGCATTTTAACGTCTGTGGGAGAACATTGTTGGACCTTCTTGGCCTCAATCATCAAATAATCAACACTGTTCCTCTGTATCTGGTGTTTCTTCATCACCATGTCTAATCCTACAGATTTAGTCAGCTGCAACTGATTTCAGAGTGTGCCATTTATCTTCCTTAAAGGTCATTTTACCAAATCCCTTTAGCCCAACTACGGCCCTCTGCATGGTGCATTTTCCTAAAGGTTTACTTCAATGGCCCATAAAGCTGAAGACAATTTTCACCTGGTGGCTAGACATGCGCCAAATAAATGGATACATCGTCCCTGTGAGTCTCAGTTATTCACAGAGGAACACCACTGAGTTTACACCTATATCTGCCTTCATCCCATCTGACACCAAGGGGAGACCTCATTTCTGTACTTTTTGAAAAATGTTAAAGGTGACCTGCATTGTGAGAATGGAAAATCTTGAGAAGACCAGCTTGGAGCAGCGTGAATTTTCAAGCTTGTGTAGTCTGGTGTCGGCTGGTGTGTCAGTACAGCTAAATTATTCACCAGCAAAACTTCCTGGGGTTGGTAATGTTGTTGTTGTTTTTCAGGTAACCTAAAAAAATTGCTTCATGGTATCTAAATTACTAATCTAGCTAATCTAGAACTAGTTTCCACATAACAAAGATGTAAAAAAATAACTTAATTACAATATATTTAATAAAATTTAATCAGCATCAATAAAAAATAATGGGTTAGGGATGGAAAATTAAATGAAAATAAAGGGTTAAATTAAGTAAGAGTAAAGTAAGTAAGTAAAAACTGCATATATCCACATTTTACAGTGTGGGTGACCAGACTGGTGCTTCTAATCAATAGAATTGATCAGAAAAGCATTAAACAATCTAATAAGAACCACTGCAGCATCTAAAACAACATATAAATGCAGGTCTTTTCAGCGGGGATATAAACACACTAGGCCTAACATCTGAGGTAAAACTTCTGAATGTAAACATGTGCAATTGAAACCGAACCCAAAACTCATCTTCTAACACGGTGAGCGTGTCTGAGCAGAGCCAGGAGATAACAGACATGCCACCCACTGCTGTGTTGTCGACTGCGTGACGGACTTCTCAGTTAGTTGGTTTGTTTTCTCTCTTTACTTTGTTGGTTTCCTCCTTGATGTGTCCCGCGCGAGGAACCTGGGAGCCTCCGCAGCATCAGGTACCAGTCTGATCAAAGGCTGACATGAACGTTGTGCTCCTCCTCACGCTCCCTCTCTCTTTCTCTTTCTTCTCATGACTGTTCATTTGCATCATCCTTTTCTTCAAGACGTGCACTATACATTTCAGGTCACATAACTCCCATATTATGTCTCTTTCTCACCTGCTTTGTAATGTGGAAACCGATTATTTTTTGAGGAAACTTCCCTGTTGAAAGAAAAACAAATGCGGTACTTGGGGAAAACAAAGCGCGCCCTGATGCAGGTTATTAATCTACACGAGTAAGACGGTTTGTCCGCTACATCCTGCTTCAAATCCCCTGAAAGTCTCTCAGACACGACGCCCCAAAGTCCCTTATTACGTCCTTCCCAAGTGCACAACTCAGCAATACGTACGTTATTATGAGAACTTCTGTCAGCTACACAATAGAAACATCCCTACTTTAAATCACAGCACCAGCCAGCTGGGGAAACGCCACCTTCACCCCTCCACCCATCTCACATTTTTCCTTTTTCCCTTCATTTATCTCCCTCTTCCTCTCTCCCTCTCTCTTTCCCGCTCGCTCTCCCAGAAGTCACAGTGATGAATAGTTCAGCCCTGGCATCTGATGCCCACCAGCTAGAGGCTGGACCCTTTAACCGCTCTTGAGGATCAAGAGGGGGAAAGAGATTAATTAATCTGGCAGACTGGGAGGCAGGACACTTTGTTTCGACCGCGGCTTTGTCCTCCAGCGCGGCTCAACGCACCTGTTTCCCGCAGCTGACTGAGTGTTAATGGTACATGTCTGTGGTAATGCTGCTGAAAAAGCTGTTCATCTGCAAAGGTGCTGCGTTTCACTTAATGGTGTGTTTTTTTTTAACATCTACTGAGTCATTCTTGGAAAAAAAAAGCATTGTGGCATTACTATGACATTCTGTAATGCTAAATAATCACCTTTTCCTTTGCATTGCAACAGAAATTAAAGTTAGTTAAAAAATGATGAGGTATAACCATCATATTTTGAGGTAGGTAACAAGATTTTTGTCAATTTACCCAAAAAATGACTACATTTGGTTACACAAACATACAAAAAAGTGACTCTTCAGAACCAAAGAAATGGCTTTTAAAATAGTAACTGCACATTTGTACTTTTTGTAGTGTATGTGCCAAAATAACTAGGGCTATCCCTCTCTAACTATGCCATATGCTACCTCACGTAAATATGCAGTTACATAAACAGATATATGGTTGTATAATGTATATACTATCATATGTCTGTATAACACGTTATGTATATAAATATATCAATACTGTGCTCTGCAACAGAAGCTGACTATAAATCAGTCCTATTTATGTTTAAAGGACGTAATTTGTCAAAAGATTTGCACTCAGTTTCAAATAGAACTCCACAAATTAGCATTTTAATCTACTAAACAGAATCTGGTGCAGTTTTTACTTGTCATTTAGCAGATGGCTTTTACCCAATGAGACTTGCTTTACACTAATTGCACAGACGCTCTCTTCGGAGCAACCTGTGGTTAGAATGCCTCACTCAAGGGCACAATGTTGATAGAGCAAGACTCTGATCTAACAGGAACTATTGAGTTTCTGGGTCATCGTAGACAAGGCTGAACGAACAACCTAGTAACAGCTCAGATCATTAACTGTTAGGGTAACAGCACCCCACTGGCACACATTTGCTGTCCAACAATGCTTAAAGGTGGGCTATGTAAAGGTGGGCACTGCTACATGTGTGTATATATGTGTGTATTCATATACACACACACACACACACACACACACACACACATTGTATATATACATATGCACAAATATTTATATATACACATATATATACACACATGTAGCAGTGCGTGTATATATATATATACACACAGTGAACATTCATACACACACACACACACATACTTGTGCTACCAGGTTGTGAAGAGACTAAAGCACCGTAACAAAAATGTTTGTGGAAAAAATTCCCTACCCTGTCTTTAACAGGACGGGAGGTGTCAGCTAGGCTATGATGTACGACAGCAGAGCTACATCTATAGTGGCAGAGGTTCCTCTAGAGACACAGGAAGAAACACAAAGGAGAAAAGGACCTGGGGAACATGGAGAGGAGGAGCACAGGGAAATTCCCATCCGTCTCCGACCCTCATGGATGAGTGACCCAAATATAGGGGATGGGAATAGCAACAGGATAGAGAAAGAAAGAAGAGAACGGGGAGTGAATCAAAAAGGAAAAGGGCAGATGAGATGAGAGATGTTTCTCCTGCTTTGAACGTCTTCTCTGGGGCATATCTTCAAACAGGATGTGCTGTGGTTGAGGTAATGGAGGCAGGTAGGCATGAAATAGTCTTGTAGGGGAAAATAAGCAGGCATATTTTTGCACTGATAAGGTCAGTTTGTACTCATCACAGCATCAGGACAGATATAATGGTGAAATGGAGCCGTCATGTGACAGGAAGTTACAGTTGTGTGTACTGAATTCATCCAGATAATGGCTGCTGTATAATGAGGCTTTAATAATCACTTCCAATTACCACAACTAACACTTAATATATAATAATTGGGATAAATTATTCCAATTTACTACGGTGTCAAGAAGGTTTTTCCTCAAGAGTTTAGAGTAAACAATACTATTAATAGTATATTTGGAGGGGTACATATGGAGGAAATATTTGTTTCTAGTACACACAACCACATTTACATCACATGACTGTCTTTCTCTCATGAGAATATGGGCCAAAAATGCTAATTATACATGATAATGTCCCTCCCCTAAAAGTAGCCGTTTCAGACTAATGGCAGCAGTTAGCAAATCATGTTCATGGCTGTAATGTAAACTAACAAATATTGATTATTTCTGAAACAAACATGAGCCATTTGATATGTCCAAGCCTGCATCTGTTCCTCAATAAAAATCAGCCCACATCGCAAAGAGAACTGGACCCGTCTATATAGTTCATAGTTCAACTAATTGACATTAATTATAAATTATGCAGTCTTTTAAAAAGTATTTAACTTTAAGGTACAAATTTAAAATATTGCCTATAATTTAAATGTGGTTTTGCACATCTCTATGCAGACACTGCGGCTTTGATGGAAAAAAACTGAAATGAAACCTGAAGTGGAAAAAAAAACACAAACATATGATAATAGGATTCAAAGCAAAGTTTCACTCTCTTTTCATTGTAAGTCCTTTCTCACCTCTCCACACTCTTATCTGCCGCCGCCTTTGTGAGGCTGCCCTGAACTTTTCATCATGTAAAAGCAAATAAAAAGCAAAGCATAATAGGAAAAATGCAGAAGAAATGTGTAATCTTGCTGTGTCCTTCTGAAAGAGAGGCAGACCAATATTCCTCTTTATGATGTGGGAAAAACACTTTCTGAAGAACTCTATCATGAGAGAGAGAAGAAGAGAGGGAGAGAGAGTGTGTATGTGTGTAGCGAAAGAGAGAGAGTGTGTGTGTGTGTGTGTGGGAGAGAGATAGGAAGAGAGAAAGAGTGCTGTGTGTGTGTAGAGAGAGAGGCAGCGTGTGTAGAGAGTGTGTATATGAGAGATTAAGTGAAAGAGGGAGTGAGTCTGTGTGTGTGTGTGTGTGTGTGTAGAGAGAGAGGCAGCATGTGTAAAGAGTGTGTATATGAGAGAGAGTAAGTTAAAGAGGGAGTGTGTGTGTGTGTGTGTGTGTAAGAGAGTGAGAGAGCAGGAGAGGGGATCTTCATATGAATTTCAGTGCCTTGAGAAATAACATGAACTGTGCAGAATCACAGCCTGAGAGGTGATTTCTCCTATAGCATTAAGGAGCAGTGATCATTCAGAGTGGATATAATGCAGTAATCACAAAAGAGAAAGCTTTAGAGTAAACGACCAGGAACTGCTGATTGTTACAGTTTGTTTTAGAGTAATTGTATCTCGGAATCGCAAACCACCCTCCATTAAAACAGATGCTGAGGAAGATATCCACTTTCAACTCTTCCCTCAATCAATGGCCAGACAATGGCAGAAGATTAAAAAACAGGTCTATGTTTAAATCCCCAGTTTACTTTCCTTAAGCAGCAAACCTTGTTGTGCATGTCCTCTGAAAGGAAGAGCAGAAGTTAAAATACAGCCTTGCAATATTGATGTTTATGTTTGGAAGTTCCTAGGTAAGGCTTATCCACGATTTCTCATTTTTAGAGGCCCTAGAGGAGATAAAACTCTACTTTCAGCTCCTCACACAAAATGAAACGTCCTCTGGTTTTGCTGTTTTCAGCTGAACAGAACGTAGCCTCTGAACTCTCTCCCTGCATGGCAATCTGACCGATTTCTGTACTGAACCACAGCCATGGCCCGGTGACTCGGCCCACACACACATATGACCCATGGGCCCGGCTGGATACAACAGAGCAGGAAATACAATCAACTGTTATGGCTAAATATACAGCGCCAATGAGACCAAACAGGTCCAGTGGGTTTCTTAAGAGCTCTCGCACCGACTTAATGGCCCGGCTATTGATTTGGTTCTCACCCAAAGCCACATTATCATTATCCATCATCATCATTAGGATATTAACTTGCCCAGTGTATCATTACCAGAAGCCCTGATGTTGATATAACAGCTATAATACCATAACAGGTACAACACTTCTATGAATATAATGATCATATGTGTTGTTTATAATTACAGCCAATCATCAACATTAGTCACCGCTTCCAATAAAGTAAGTGAGTGTTAAACCTGTTCATAGATGTAAATGTAGTTTTAATGGGGCAGTTGAGAGCGCATGAAGGCTTCAGCGCCCCCTACAGGCGGACCGAAAAGAGGGCATTCAAAGGCAAAAGTGAAGAAAGATATGAAGAGAAACTTCACCTTTCCTCTTTCCTTTTGAAAAAAGAGAGGGCTAATAAAATATTTATCATGCCAGGCAACAGTTTGTGTCGAGATGAATTCATCTCTGACATTCAAAGCTCAGGAGGTGGAGCAGAGAGATGAAAAGTGTAAAAAGAGAGTGATATATGTCTTTCATTGATGATGGGGGGGCCTGTAAGAGATGGAGAACACACACACAAATTAAACATGCAGGAAATCGATGTGGAAATGGAAGATACAGAGAACGGGAAACATGGAGGACAGACAGTGATTCCATCAATAAAAAGTAACAGAAACATCTTTTTAATAGTTTTAAAAGGTTAAAAAAGGTTTGGAATGAATAAAGATTAAATCAATTAAAGCTGCAATCAGTAACTTTTGTCTGTCTATTATTTTTGTCTCTTGTAACTTGTGCCACTATTTGAAACATGAAATTGTTGGTTATTTTACATACTTGTTTAGATATATGTTAAAGTTAAATAAGGTCAAACGATTAAATTCATGTTCAAATGATGAATCATTAGTATGAACTTACTGTTGTGAATAGGTAAGAGGTTAAAGAGACAGTTTTGAACTGATCTTTTATGTTCTTGCTCAATAACAGATTATTTTTAACAACAACAGAAAAAAAGTGTTACGGATTGCAGCTTTAAATAAAGACTGTGAGTCATCTGAGAACTTGTGGGGCGCCGGATCACTGGAGCTGTCCGCGGTGCTGAAACCTCTGACGCGTCAACCGTCAGGGCTCAAATCCTCCCCCTTCACCAGAACACTGTGTGGATTTGTGTGAGGTAGTGAGTTTGTGTGAGGTGGTGAGGGAGAGTAAACATCTCTATGTGCTGACAATCTAAGCTGTCTCTTCCTGTCTACGCTGTGGCACAGACACGGCAGACATCAGTGAAGTGAAACTGAAGACCCCAAGGACACCGGGGTGGGTGACACAGCTAAAGGCATTGAACCGCTTGAGTGACAGGTTCTTGCTATGAAATAGTGTCACGTAAAAGCTCTACATCTGAGCCCCAAGCAACACACGATTGTGGCCGTGAGGGAGCTGAGGAACCGAAAGTTCAGCACCCAGCAGGAGACCATCCCAGTTTTGTCTGATGGTGCGTTCTCACGCATGGCTTCAGACTGCCTCGCTATCTATGCCTACAGCCCCAGCCGCATGTCGGAAACTGACACTAACACGCTCTAACACACTCAAAAATTGCAGCCTGTCACAATAGGCCATTACCCTCCTATAGGGGAACCCAAAGAAAAGAGGAGAGAGGGACACAGAGAAAGAGGTCAAGGATCACTAGGCTAAGCTAATAGGCTTCCCTCACCGAGTGCAGCCCCTGGGGGGCATCTCTGTCACAGCATTTGGCTGGGAGTGATAGCGCTTGTAAACACAGGGGGCCGATACTGTGAAAGTATGTTCAAAGAGCCTGGAGCCTTTATCCTGAGAAGCTGGAGAGCAGAGGAGAAGATACAGACCCAACACAGTTGGCAAATGACAAAGGGATTGTTGCAAGGTCAACACATAGTATTTTGCAACTTTAAGAAACATCGTTGACATTACTGTTTCAACAATTTAGCTTAGCACAACATAGCAATCTCATAATAATGAAATATACAATGAAATAGTGAATGTTTTTAGATGACAGTGGCTAAAATGGCAAAAATGGGGGAGGTGTTGAGAAAAAAACTGTTAACAGAGGAGAACAGAAGTGCTGAGGGTTTAAATAAGTTGAGGCTGATATGAGAGTAACTGATGATCTCTGAAGTACAGATGACAACCTCCAGTAGAGCCTGGCAGGACATTTGTCTCTGGATGAAATAGGAAACCAACATGATCTGCCCTGAATAGAATAACTGATAGAACTGATTAAAACACTATTTTCACAACTGCAGCCAACAGACATGAGAAACAAACATTGGGGCGTCAGTCTTACAACACTTCCTGTGGTAACTGTCACATTATTAGAAGCTATTTAGATTCTCTTAAAAATGTCTTCTTAAAAAAAGTTTCTTTACTGTGTAAAAATCACTACCTTGTAAAAAACAACCGTTCAAACGTTCAGAGGTTGCAAAGGTGCTGTTGGTATTTTCTGCCCTTACAGATTGATACATGTGTCTCCTCACTGGTCCCTGAATTACTCAACAATAAAGATATAGCTTCCCAAATTCCAAATGTGGCCCATCAAAGACTCAAACATCAGAGCTTTTTCCCTCCTGTCCAGCTGAGCTCTAATGAGACCTATGAAATATCAAACCCAGTGGGAAACCAAACGCATTCCCATGTTCACTTTTAGAGCCTCACACACTGGAGGAAAACGCCAGAGCAACAGATCAATAATGCCCTCAAACGCACATCCATATTGGTACCAATTATGTTTTGGAGGCACTCAGAGGGTGTTTTGCAATGGCTCCTGCAAGCGTCGTAATGCAGTTTGTGTGGCGTGAATAGATATGGGAAGTACAGCGTTACGTAAGAGTGAGAGCGGCAGAAAGGCTTTTGTAATTACGCCGGCTAGCTTTGATCCAGTCAGTCAGGCCTCCCTGATCTTACCACCTGTTGGCATGCAAAGTCTGTCTGCAGCTGGTTAATTAGAGAGGCTGGACTGAACAGACAGCTTACACACACAATCAGAGGCTCAGAGCACAGACGTGAACTCAAAGGTTACTGTCAGGTTCAACCACACTTACACACACAGGGGAAACAGCCTCACCAGCACCTGTTTGTTTGTTCTGACACTGTGAGAGTAATTTTGGATGCTCACTGTACACGCCTCAGTGAAAGCAGCAGATGTCTGGCTCTGTATCACAGAGTACAACAGCACTGAGGGTTGAGTCATCCTCTAAATCTGAAGATACATTCGAGGATTCTTTTGCCCTTCTGCATAAGTTTGTGTGCGACTGAGCCTGATGTCCTTGGCATCGGTCGATCGGCTGGGACGCGCTTATACAGAGACACGGATAAACACAAACAAACACATACAGAAATGCTTTGTACTGCCTGTGACACTTCCTGTTAAAATACACAACACACAGAAGGTCAAAAACTAGGTTTCATTTTGAAGACAGCTGAGCATACAAACACAGCATGGGCATTATATACAGGCCTATAGGTTTTCACGCACAGAACAATATAGATATAAGAGGTTGGGTTACAGTATACACAACATGAGCCATCAACTTTTAGTAGATATTTCTAGACTTGTGTCTAGAAATATAATTTTCCAATTATTTTGTCTGCAGTAAAAAATAATAATTGGCAATTGAACGTCTTATTATTCATTGTCATCTAAAATTCAAATATAACTGATGGCAATGACATCATCCAAATATTTGCATACTGAATTGCCATTGGCAAAGTGACTTTAATGCACCATTTCATTTATTAAGCGTAAGAATTAATGAATCCATTTTTCCTACTGTGTCTTTACGGCTTCTATTTAAGTGCCTCTTTGAATATGAAATGACAGGGTACAGCTTTCTGCCAAGTTCCAGTTCACACTGCTTTATCTTTCAATAGCAATTCTTTCAAACCTTCATCACAATCTGACACGTTCACAAAACACACAGTAAAAAGAACAACTCGATCTGTAAAGATCAATAAATACAGTCACTCAACAGCACAAGGTCTGATAAAGTTTCACACATTCTTTCACTCATATATTGTTAATTTTTCTAGTTCATGGTATCTATCCAAATTTTCCACATTTAAATTTTCATATTTAAGATATTCATATATCTGATGTCAAACAATTTCAATAAACCTTGTTTTAACTAAAATGTCAGTTACAAACTATGAAAGCTAAATAAATTTTTTATTTCAACAAATTTCAACACGTAAATTTAAATTCTTATGACTGGACCCCTTAAAGCAAGACTTAGTTTGGAGCAGAAATTAATATTACAGTTTGGAATATTATAGATGATTTTTGTCTGCCATTTTGTTTGCTGAATGCTGAATTAATGTCAGTATTATTGAGCAAAATCAACCGATTCAACACTGAGGTCTTTGAGCTAAGCATTCATCTTAGTTTAGAGCATGATTCAAGCCACTGACTCCAGAGAAAGAGACATCTGTCTGAGAAAACCAAGATCTCAAGAAAACCTCGAGAAGATCTAAAAAAACCTCAAGAAGATCTCCAAAAAAACCTCAAGAAGATCTCAATATGACAGTGGGTTTTCAAAACACAAGGAGGTTCAAAGACACCTACAGTGAGATAACCAGCCCTGTGATGGACACACAGAACATCTACTTTCAGCAGCATCACACCAACGCTCTTTTCCTCTCCCACTCTGCTTTTTCATCTCTATGTCCAAAGAAAACATCTCAGCGGTGGTGAAATATCACGCTCAGCTGGAGCTATGACTAAAACCCAGGAGACCAAGCTCATGTAGTCTAAAACAACATAAGATCTGTTCTTCATAGAATTTTCTTCACTTCTTCAGGAAAACAAATGTTCTTCAGGTCCAATTAAAGCAACGAGAGAGTCTTCCCTCGTGCTGGCTATGAGGCATTTCTTATTAAAAGTCTGCTCAGTGTGGAGCACAGCGCTGCTAACAAGAAACATTCTCAGGACGCTGGCTAACAGTCCCAGGATGCTGGCTAACATTCTCTCAAAACATTCCTTGCAGTAATGTTGTTAGAATTTTTTAATGTTATATCTCATTAAAAACATGTAAAACATTTTAAAAACATTCCTGAACCAACATTCCGGTTTCAATAACGTTTTGGTAACATTTCTGAACGTTCCAAAAATAACATTTTTAACTTTTTTAAATTGCTAGCTGGCGCTCTGTGTGCCATCACAACAAACACACACACTTTCTCTTAACACTCCATCAAATCCTGTCCGACACATCCCTGACAAGTTTCAGATAGTCCCAGAGCCCATTAAGAGGATTGCTGGAGATTACGGGGGTGAGTCCAGGCGCTTCTCGCTGAAATGAAAGGTGGTGGACCAGTGGATGTGAAGTTGTGTTTTAATGCTACTTAAAAAACAGAAAAGTCCTGTTGGGTGGCCGAATTTAATCTGTGACAAAGTGGGAAAGTTTTGCCCCACTAGCATCACTCAACATAACTGCATAAATAACTGATGTTTTCAAACAGGTTTCTTAAAAACTCCACCCATCTTCTATTGGATGGACAAACAGATTGCCCCGCCTCACAGTTATGCTATTGGTCGAGCCAACGTTATTGGGTCAGTATGCTTAAACAAACAGAGCAATGTTTTGATAGTGACACAGAGTTTATCTCTTACTTATAGTCCTCTGCATATTAAGCTGGAATGGGAGAAAGTATTTTAACATCAAAAAAATTACACACTTCAGCTTTAAGGAGCAGGCTGTGGGTTTAGCGTAATGGGCTTTGATTTTATGGCCTGTGGTTTGTCAGCCCTTAATGAGGCTGACAAACACCAGCCAACTGTGTACTTGACCATGAGTTTAACATCTCCTCCCAACACTCTCAGAGCCCGCGCACACACACACACACACAAGCTAAGCAATCAGTTCATCAAAACACTCGAAGGACACAGATACACACACACACACAAACACCATCCCAGTAATCAGTTCAGCAAAACACTCACACAGGCTCATGGCTGCCGTTTTGTATTACAAACAATCGCCAATTAGGTAAAGACAGAGATGAGCAGAGTGGATAAGAAAGAACAAAAGATGAAAAGAGAAAGATGAAGAAAACAGGAAGCAGGAGACTGTGATAACTGAGAAATGGAAAATATACAGTAGTGCTTAAGTTCTATTTATTCTCTACGGTAAAGTTTCCCAACAGTTATTCATAAGAGCACACTCACAAACCACTCACAAACCACCCACAATCCACTGCAAGGTTAGGACAGTATTGAATTTTAGTGGACCGGACTCTATACTGTACAGTCATGTCTAAAACCAACAAGCTGGGGAATTCATAATGAAAGTACTGTGGGTCTGTGAGATTGTGATAGAACGCAAATGAAAATATTAAAAATGTCTTTTTTATATTAAATATGTAAATCCAAAACATCAGTCAAATATAACACTTTAATCTTCTATACACAAATGTCTCACAACAGATTTCCCCAACCGGGATCCACAATTCATAATAGAACTGCGGGGGGTTTGTTAGAGTGTGACAGAAATAGCAAATAGAATGCAATGAAATTAAAAATGCATATTACTGAAACATGTTAAAATTAAATCATCAATCAAAATATAAGGCATTAATATTCAAAACAAAAATAAGTCATTATAGTAATGAGTATAATGATTCATTAAAGCTGTTATTCATTTAAGCTTTACCTAAAATGCCAGGGATTATGTCAAATAAATTATTTAGTTTCTAGGAATTCAGGTAAAATTCCTAGATTCCATCTCCCAAATGTCTGCAGTGTTTTGAAATAGAGGGCCAATACAAACACAGACTGACCCACACACACACTCACACCCACTCCAGCCCTCTGATGTCACAAGTGTGTGCATGTGTTTGTGTGTGTGTAGTGACAGATGGAGAAAGGGTTGGTGGGGACAGACCACACGAGCCGAATGGCCTGCAGGTCTGAGCGGTGTGGCTAACTTCAACAGCAGAAACGCCGTAGGGCACCGAGTCTCTCCTCACACCTACAGGAGGCAGAGGCGTTCTCAGCCAATCAGAGAGCAGATGAGAGGGGGGAGGGATGGGAGATGGGGTGGAAGTAAATTAGGGGCTACATGGAAACAGCCTCATAACAGATCCCCTCTCAACATGAGATAGAGAGAGTGAGAATGAGATTCGGAGACGGCCACAGAGTGGAAAATAGTAATGAGACATGAGAAGAGTGAAAAAAAGGCCAGGTAAAGAGAGAGAGAGAGAGAGAGAGAGAGAGAGGGAGAGGGAGAGAGAGAGAGAGAGAGAGAGAGGGAGAGAGAGAGGGAGAGAGAGAGAGAGAAGAGACTGGGTCATGGCAGTACTGAATGCTCAAGGGCTTCTGTGTTCACCATGAGGCTCTGAATAATTCACCCTGCAGGTTAAAAGAGCAAACGTCCATTAGTTGTGGCCCTGTGCTCCATCTTCACATTCACACTGAACCGCAGAGCAGGAAGACCACAGGGAAAGAAACAGAGTGTAAAAAACAAGCCGCCACAACCAATAAGAATAATAAGTGTGCAAGACAGAGACCCTCTTATAAAACATATTCAACAATTAAAACTGCATGAACTCCTGACCTTCCTCTGACTTCTACACGATACAAGCTTGTAGATCGAGACACAAGGCCCTTTGAGGAACTAGCACAATAAATTCAGACACAGCCGTAGCTGTTAAAACATGACCCTCATGTCACTCCAAAACCTAAGTTCTGAAGAACATTTGTGGAGAATTCTGAGGAACATATTTCTCACGGCAGTGACCAGGAGCCATCAGGCTTTGAGAAACAAAATAAAACCACCATAATGGAAGTTCACAAGTGTATAACATTTCAGCCTGGTCCTCACAAAACC
>JBAJNP010010777.1:0-15856 GCA_036877545.1 Yasuhikotakia modesta
ATGTGTGTGTGTGGTGTGTGTGTGCATGTGTGTGTGTGTCTGTGTGGTGTGTGGTGTGTGTGTGCATGTGCATGTGTGTGTGTGTGTGTGTATGTGTGTGTGTGTACAGAGTCAAAGAAATTGCTCCTCCATAACAACGTACACAACAGACAGAACCCTGTTCATCTGAATTTGAATTTCAAATAGAAAACTGCACACAGGCTGTGGCTCTCACGTGTGTTTAAAATAAGCGTGTTCTGCCTTTAACTGAGAAAACTCATGTTCTGAATATATGTAGATATCTGTATTTATTACTGATGACATTAGCCTTAACCTGTCATACAGCGGCTAAAACAGCATCAGATACTGAAATTCTTGTTATAAATATCTAAAATACACAGCTAAAAATAAATAGCTAAAATAAATCAATTGTAATCATTAATTTAATCAAAGTAAGATCTAATTGAAAAGATTCAGATATAGTTCATCTGTGTTTAGTACGTACATACTGTGTTTAATCTCTGATTTCCAGCAGGAAATGAAACAACTTTCATATTCCACACAAACACTTCAGACACATTCACATGAGGAGCTTCATCAGTTACCTGATCATCGTCGCTGTCTGAGACCTCCATGTCCAGACAGCTGCCCCTCTGCACCACATCTGCAGACTGACACCATAAAACAACACATACAATTACTTCCTGTTTACAAGAGATTTCAGAAGTATGACTGACTGAGGTTTATTTTAACAAGACCATATTTTCCTGGTCAGTCCAGTCAGGCCTTTACAGTTTGCACGACACATTTCAGTGTTTTGCATATTTCGCATATTTGAACGAACATTAAAGTGTGAATTAAATGGTGTAATTGTATTGGTGAGTACCGTATGAGGGGGCGTGGCCAGCACCGTGTGGAGGCTGGAGTATTCTGGGGGGCTGCAGGGAAGACCATCATCATCAGAGAAGGCGCCTGTATCCTCAGCTTTCCTCCCGCAGATGAGTGAGGGAGGAGAACCGAGACGAATGGCCTGTTTCAGCTGCAGCTACACAGAGAACAGAGACTCATCCTATCAGCATACAGTCTTTATATGACCGTCTGCATGAACATCATTCATAACAGTGAATCTGTCTCATGTGGTTCAGACCTGCTGATTTAAACCCAGACCTGGTGAGATGTCATCATTAATACTGATTAAATGAAGAGGACGGACGAAGCTGCCACAGTTAAAACACACAAACATGTACTGCACATAATAATACCTGCAGAGATTTCACTTTGCCATGAATGCTGTCCTGCGACGACCTCAAAGCCTCGTTACTCTCAGATGACGGCGAATCAGAGACGAAGACGCTGTCATGTGACATGGCTTTATTTCCCATGTTGATCTTG
This sequence comes from Yasuhikotakia modesta, assembly GCA_036877545.1. Taxonomy (NCBI): domain Eukaryota; kingdom Metazoa; phylum Chordata; class Actinopteri; order Cypriniformes; family Botiidae; genus Yasuhikotakia; species Yasuhikotakia modesta. Next base: position 1,372 of record JBAJNP010010777.1, read on the forward strand.
GACCTTTAAGTAAAGACACAGTAGCACTTAAATTCAGTCATAATATTATTTTTGTTACAAAAGCATCTATATATGTCCAAAAAGAAAATTACTTTATCCACAATTAAAAGGAACATTGAGTCAAAACTATCTCTGAACATAACAAACATGTTTATTAAATTAAACTCATTTTTAATTTCATGTGTCACTGTAAACAATTTGTGCAGACTGCAAAACCATGAAGCGTTTAAATAAACAAAACTCTAACAAAAATATTAATATTCCTGTTCATTTCGTTCTCACCCCAGTTCTTCAACTTTGAGAGTTTGGACTGCAGGTGGTTCTGTGGTGTTGATGTCATCGCTTGATTGGCTGGCCTTCAAAACACTGTCACCCAATGGAGTCGGGCTCTCCTTCCTCTTTTTCTTCACAAAAAAATTCTTGAACGTCTGGAACTTTGACTTTTTTTTTCCTGGATTGAAAACAAGATAGAATTTCATTAATAAAACCAACCGGCTCATGTGGAGAATCAATGTAAAAACTTTTGAGGAATTGTAAGACTTTATGTGCATTTGTCCATTAAACACATGCACATAATTAGTGGACGTTCAGTTCTGTAAACAAACTCAGTTCTACTGGCAGACCAACGGCCTCCAGTCTCTGCTTCCATGTAAACAACCCTTTAAACAATCATGCTGTATCTTTACACACAAATTCCATTTATTGTCACACTTGACAAAAAACACAGATGGTCATTTTGTTATTATTAATGACTGATGTTCCAGTAACAATAAATAACAGGATCTCTGATTAATTTAAGATGTAATCTGTTTGAAACACAAATTGTAGGTTATCTTACATACATAACCAGCAAAATCAAACCTGAAAGCTGGAAATATAAACCATTATAAATTTACTGTTGTGAATCGGTTTAAAGACCCAGTTTTGATCACTGATCTGTCATGTACTTGCACAATAACTCATTTACATTTTTAACAAAAATGCCATGGCTTGTAGCTTCAACTTGTTGGCTGTGAATTGCGTTTGAACAAACAACTGAATTGTGTTGCACACATGGTGAGAAAGTGCTTATGCAAGACCCCTTTAACAGCCTTCTGTCATCATTATACTCTCTTTAATATTCCCTCCTGGGTGCTTATACAACACTAATGTATCTTCAGTTGCCAATAAAGCTCTGATTGTACTGCTGAAAATGGCTGTAAAATTCATCTGCTGTTACTTTGGTTTTAAAAGCACGTTTGTTAATAGGTCCAATGAGGTTTAAAATTGATTCAGCGCAGCACATACTGCCACACACAGCAATACCGTCCAGTGTACTATTGAGTCCTTCAGCTGAAGAAACACTGGCTGGTAAATGGAGAGTTCCTGACTTGATCGATGTGTTGCAACTCACTGGACTACAACAACTGTCTTGTTTTCGTAGCATCGATCCATTCCCTCTTTCTGATACAATGCGTGTATGTCATGTGATTCTGACATCACCTCACTGGCAGGGTATAGATTAGATTGAAGAAGGGCTGGTTTGGTGCAGCCAGCTTTAACAATTACATCTCTAGAATGTTATTTATCCAAAAAGATCAAAACAAGACCTGGCTGGAGTCAGCATACAAGCGTTTCTCCCTGATAAATCATGAGTTCCCACAGGTTCATGGTGGACAACAAGCACAGAAGACCATGTCACCACCTGCCTTAGCGGCATCACAACCCATTTTCCTGGAGAACGTTCTGAGAATGTTCTCTGGGTAACTTCTACAATCAGCAACACAGTAACACAGTCACTGCATCACGGCTGCTGACAGAACCCACAAACTCGGTTATGACTTCAGTCTTTGTTGGTGTTTCCTGATATCCTGTCTCTCTCACTCTCATCATGGGTCGAGTCACATGATGTAGCTGTACTGGAGCCTGCAGTCTCCAGCTGCGGCCTGTCTGAGGGGAATAAACACACAGAGAAAAGATCTGGCCGTCCCTTTTAAACCACTCACTGCTCAGTTATTTGATTACACAGTAAGAGAGGCTAAATATTGTCTTCTGAGAACAGAGGCTCAGTATGTTTAACTGTGGCTCTGAGGGAGAAGTCAGCATTGTTTACACTGTGGTTTTATTTCAGGAACGTACAATAAAACTGTTTATGCAAGTACAGCTCAGTAAAGGTTACTATAAATCTGCTTAAAATACTCTGTCAGTACTTTGTTTACCCTACAACACAAACAAGCTGAATTGCAACAATGCAATATTTTGTAAAGCCCAACAGAAATAAAACTTCTTCTACTCTACTGGATTTTCAGATCAACTACATTATAAATCACTGCATCGATACAATTATTTTACTCATTATGTTTAAAAACAGTTCAAATTGTAAATCATTATGGTTATAAGCTTACAAAACAGTTACAGATGCAGCAATGTGATGAAACAATGGCTCCAAAATGATGTGATAAATCTGCACACATGCAAGATTAACTCACTGTCACCTCCAAACTCTCCTGTCACTGACCAGCTCTTGAAATTAATGGACTTAGAGCCACAATCCGGTGAGATTAGCTTCTCACTGAGAGTTCTGCATGGAAACAGCTAATCTGGAACTGAGCGTAGGCCCGGCATCTGAACGACAGGATCTGACTCCAGCCTGACTTCCTGCTTCCCACACTAAGCCCAAGTAAAAGGTCAGATGTCGGACAGTGGAAATATGCTTGTGCAGGACAAACGCTGCCTTTGTCTCTGAGATACATCAAATCCTGTGAGTAAGAACTAGCATCTTGTGTCTCTACATCCAGTGCAGAGTGTCCTAATCCGTCATGTATGATTTGTGAAAAAAATGATCATGTTAAACACCGTACAGTAGATGTTCAAACGCTGTTACAACATAACTTGAGCGTTACCTGAACACTCTTCCGCTGCTTCCGATGGTTCACCTGGGCTTGCGGCGTCTGGAGGTGTGGAGGCCATGATGTCACAATCACTGAGGGAATAAAGAGTTTCAGGATAAATTACTACAGAAAATTCTGCACAACAAAAAAGATCAATCCGAATATCTTTGTAAGAACTACAGAACTCTTATAAACTCCAACTAAAGTCTCATAACAATAAAATAATAATAAAATGTACACTGAAAATCTAACCACTTTCGTTTTGAAATGTTCTTTATATTCAGTCACTGGTCACTGAACTCACGCCCAACTTACAGCAGAGAAACATGAACCCAGTCCTCAGTTAGAGTGAGTTTGTCCAGGCCTGTACAGGGACATGTTTTCACCCGCCGCACTGAGGAGTTTGTTACACCCAAAACCACAGAGCGGCTGATAAACTGATGCTGACTCATGAGTCACACCAATGGACCTGCAGTATCTGAAGCAACAGACCTGCTGATACTGAAAACCCGAAACTGATCCCAGATCATTTGACGTCTCAGTGTTTGTCCTGACGAGACCACAGCCTGATCCTGGATCAGCCTCTCCACAGACACTCCAGTTCACCAGCGGGAAACCTCTAACAGTATCTCCACAGCTCCAGACCAGAGGAGCAGCCAAACAGGAAGTGACGGCAGTTCACAGTCTAGCAGTCAGACACTCAACGATGGTCCAATTTAAGCAAGACAGGATGTGTGACTGTTTGACTGGGTTCCTTCTGACGGCATATCAGCTAATATTAGTATTTCAATATTTTTCCACACGTTTTGAGAGTGAAAGAACATTTTTAGAACATCATAAAAATAAAATAATAATCTGATACTGACATAAAACGTATCTGTTTGAGTACATTTACACTGTGTCGGTCACACTTCTCTGTAGACATCAGCACTGGTCACGTCTGATTTAACAGTCGAGCAGTAATCACTAACACAAGCAATTTCTCAGTGCTAATGATTCCAATATGCTACACATTTTATAAAGAGATTAAATATAATTAAAACTTAATTTGTAATTTCAACATGTTTTTTAGAAGAATCGTGACTAACACAAACATCTACAAACAACTGGTGCTTCTCTCATTATAAAGTGGCATCAGGGTGACGGTTTATAAATATATTTAAAGTAAACAATAATCTCTGCCTGTTTTGGGAAACTATCATAAGAGAACGACGTGCCAACATGCATTCAGAAGACAAAATAATTCCATCTGGCTTTCATTCCACCTTCAACATGTCTGCCAACTGTTGCTTAACAAAGAGTCAAATATCATTCATACGATATTGTGCAACACATTAATCATTTTCTTGGACATTTTCTTTTATTAAGGCTTGCAACACTATGTAACTTTTGCTCACAGTAAGGGATTTAAACTATTAAGCGTTGTGTAACTACAGCTCGTTTTGTGCTGCAGACACATATGATGCATTAAAACATGCAGACTGCATCAGACAGACAGCATGTGTCATATTACTTGGGCAATGTCCTAGCAACACAAAGCAACACCCTAGCAACAACCTACAGAACCAGCATCATGTAGGTGACATCTGCACAGGCTAGCTGCACTTAACATAGCTTCTTATATACAACAAGAGCATTTATGTTAGTTAAATGTTGTTTACTGCATGCCGAAACCATCACGAGACACAGCAGTCAATTTATGAGAACAAACAGCGTTACTGTTAGACACAGGCAGCAGTTCTCCACTGTTTAACAGACTCCATTTGCAGTTTTACACACACTATTAATGGTTAACGTGGGTTCGAGACACACAGATCTGTTCCAGCTGATAGAGGGGCTGGTGTGACATCACATGCATGACCCCCACATTGTGTCATCAGATAAGAGTCCATTCATTTCCTCTCTTCATCTCAGGGGAGATGCACAGACAGTCTGTCTCACAGATGCACTGAAGACTGATGCAGAGATGAGAAACAAAACAAGAGAAACCGTATCTGTCCAGTTATGGAGTGAGGGTAAGATTATGAATGTTACATGAGATCTGAGAAACATCTCAACATCTCCTTTAATGCATCTGTGAGTGTGTTTGTTGAACTAAGCAATTCTTTTCACAGTTTTACTTGCTCAGACTCTGAATACTCCTGCTGGCTATTTCATTTAAGGAAGTAAAAATGCTTTTATTCAAATATTTTTACTTCCAGAAATCTTCTGACCTATTGATTAGTGTGTTGGGTGACAAACTCTACATGAAGGACACCTGCGACTGTTCACACACTCCTTCAGTGACAGTTTGGGGTCAGAGCGAAAACAACTCTGAGTGAATGATTACTGTTCACTGTGGTACTTTATTTATTTTAGATAATGAAATTCTTTAAAAGTGTTTCCTGTGTTGTTCTGTACTGGGTTTTGTCATTGGTTCAAAATAAACAGACAAAAGCACTTACAGTGAAGTAAAATATATAACACTCAGTCCTCCTCCATCTCACAATGTTCTCAAATACTGTAAAAATATTTCTGTACATTCTGGTTTTGTTTACTCAAGCTCAACAACTGTACACAAAACTGTGTACAGTTGTTGACAAAAACTGCCTGTTTCTCACACAAGTTTGAAACATAACAACTTTATTGGAGGTCGACTGTGTGAATTACTGGAAAAGCAGCTGGCACTGAGAAATATTTCCTGTGGTTTAATGAAACACATCTTCATTATTCTCACACTGGTTTGGACATGAGAGTAAATTTTCATGAGGTGAGGCCTTTAAAGACTGAATATTAAACTATACAAACACTTTACCAAGCACTCAGACTACAAATTCATCTTATCTTCAGAGAGCGTTTGGTTCTGATAACAGAGAGATGGTTCAACGCCGCTCACTGCACGACACGATGAACTGACCTTGAACTGCCTCCAACACCAGAGACCTGTGATGACGTCCGACGCTTCATGTCTTAACTTTTGGATTTAAGGAAGGAGTGAGAAAAACAGAAAGAACAAGAGTGAGAGTTAGTGGCAGAAGACATTAGCAAGCATGTTAGCTGTGTAAGCCACAACTATTCTGTGTTTTTAGAGCCATAAAAAAAACAATTAGTAAGAAACAAGTTCATATACATGTTGCAAAAACTCATGCGTTTGTTATGCAGAATGCATTACAGTGAGTAAATGTGAGTTATGATAACAGAAATCAAGTAAAGAGCATAAAGGTGGTGGGTTTGAGTCGCTGAGACTCTGATAAAAGGAAGAACTATGAGTCACTTTGGATTTGAAGCTGTTTATTCTGAAGTTAACTTCAGCTCGTATTGGTAACCCTCACTCAGCATTAGATCTTGTGCCGGTGAGGGACAACACATCACCAACAGCTTCATTAAACTCATCATGACCCACTATCTGCCCTGAAGCCCTCAAGCTCTTTACTGAGTCAGTAAAACTGATGCTCCCTCCTCAAGCTCTACAGACATTAGTGCCAGCCTCTAATGGACCTTAGTGAGAGCATGAAGGTATATAAGTCAACAAGTCTAAAGTCACCCTCATCATCTCTCATCTGGGCACAAAAACTACAAACTGACCTTCAGGTTTCAAGTTTTTGACGTTTTTTACACCAGTGTGATTCGGTTTCTAAACTATAAAGCTTCACATACAATTATTTTTTACAGTTTGTGGTGTTCAGTGAAACTTATACCACAATGGCTTAAAAAGTGACACGTAGATCATAGAATAAAGGAGATTTTGGGCAATAAAATGTAAAGCTATGACTAAAGCGAACACTGTAATTACAGTCACATATTATTTATGTAGAACAAAAATATGCAAGATGATGTTTTTCACATTCAGTAGATATTTAAGGCAATCTTACCACATCAAAGTCATTTGCTGAAATATTAGATTAGAAACTAAAAGTTGGTAAGTAGGGAAACGCTATGAAATTCTTTGTACTTTTGTGGTTTCTCTGAACTTTAACCACAACATAAACTCATAATAAACCCTGGCTGAACCAGCTGAGTTATGGACAGAACATTCTGGTCATCTGATACCATATCATTTGTTACTGGAGAATCTGCAAGAAAACCACAGCAGAACAGACTGAAATATTTTACATATATGAGTGAGTTCACTGGCCTAAACCGTAACTAAATAAACTCACGATGACTTGAGACTTCATGGAGATAACGTGTCTTAAAAGATAGCAGGAGTCTGTTAAAAACAACAACCTCTTTAACTGCATGAAACTGAGACACAGATGTCAGAACTGAAACATCTGGACTCTTATTTCATGAGACGACTCAAGTTCTTGTGTGAGCAGATAAACTGTGTAGATACTCGTGGAGCGGCGGTCCAGACAGAAGCTCAACCATAAATGGTGTGAAAGTGAGGACAGCTCAGAATGCTGCTCCCATCAGAACACAAGCCTGGAAACCATCACTGACTTCAGGGTCTCAGAAAAGAGAAGAGCTTATATCTTTATATCTGTTCATGAAAGGTCCCAATTATCTTATTGTACATTCTGGGGGTCCGGTGGGGGATTCTCTACTACCAGCAATAAATGACACATTCTGTGGAAGGAAATGATACACAAAACCGTCTTTTTAAATTTGTGAGTCTGGAAGAGGACCAGTGAGAAACAACACGTTCTTTCAGCAGTTCTGCAGGACAAACAGTGGTGATGAGTGAGGTCTTGTTGGACATGTCATGAGACCATTAGACAGAAGAGCTTTTAAAAAAAGAGCCGAATTCATCTAAGATGCTATTATTGTATTTCTGATGGAGCGCAACTAAAAACTGTTCTGGCCAAACCATCATCTACTGTATATTATTCATATCCAAAGAAAACATGTAGTGCTACACTAATAAATAACATCTTTATATGCAAACATACCACAGAAACTTACTCAATACTCAATGCATTTTAACTAGAGATAAATGATACCACATTGATAAACTCTGATCATGCTAAAGTCATGTTAAAAACAGACACTCCCAAACAAATAAGCAAATTAACCTTGTTTTCCTACAAACAAAAGTTCTCCAACTTACTTCTGTTCCTCAAAGCAGCTGCAAAACTGAGCCATGGTGTCAAAGTTCACCCCAAAATCAACACTTCATGAGTTCATCCTGTGCAGAATTCTCTTCAAGGTCCAAAAGTGAGGTTCTGTCAAATTATATATCTGCTTCTTATATGATGATACTAAAAGACGAGAAGCTTGTGAGAATGTTCCTCACAGGGAGATGTGTTTCAGTAGCCTCTCTCTCAGGACTGAGCATGCTCACTGGCTTTCACTGCGATACACCCCCAATCTCTCTCCAGCCCCCTCACCTCCTCTCCAACCCCCGGCACCTAACCCACACAATCTAGCCTCTATTGTCTCACCCAGCAGTTTAGTGCCGGCAGGGACAGGCGTCGTTTGATAATTAGATGGGTTCCTTTCCTGAGGAGAAAGCAGGTCAATGGGTAACACTATTTAAAATACGTTTTATTTAGTCGAAAATGGCAGCTGAAAATCATTTCACAGAGCTCAAGAAAAACCTGAGCGCAGAAACATCCATGTAAACACTCAAACAAATAAACAAATGTTTGCTGGCTGCACAGGGCGGCGGATCTTTACTGCAGTTTCCCAGCTGTGAGGGACAGATTTAACAAATCTGGACGCAGCGCTAACGGAAGTGACGGGACCTTCTTGTGACCTTTTTCAGTTTCCTCACGTTTCTCCGGTGATCTGCACACATGAGCACAAACTATCTCTCTGACATACAGACTTTTCACCTCCCTGCAAGTTTTGAATATTTTCCTTCCCACACAGGCAAATCACGTACAAGTATTTGGCAAAAATGTAAACAGAGCTTTGCGGCAGCCAATTCTTTTTCTTAAACAAAAACAGGTTAAGAAAACACTCCGGGGTGAGGAGAGGATTGGCTGGAGATTGTAACTCCATATTAAATGAACTAATGCAGGCAACAGACATCCAGATTGTGCTGATTTTACATCACACATATGGCAAGCAGAGCCTCGGCCGCGAGGCGCGTACCTGAATTTGAATCTGAGCACGTAACCTGCAGCGTTCCTCCAGAAGACCTGGCAGAATGTCAGACAGTTTGACTATGAAAAAAATCAGGCTGGTATTTCCTGAAACCTTTCGGCTCTGCCTCTGAAGAAACACATATGTATTTTTCTCAGGCGCTCAGTTCCTTGGAAGTTAAAGAAGTATAACAGTCTCCCAAAAATGTGCTCACCTTCATATTCTAATATATATGCTTTTATTTCTTTTGTGCAACACAAAATATCTCGGTGGTCCTGATGTTGTTTGGTTACCAAAGCGCTTCAAAATCTCTTCTTTTGTGTTCCTCAGAAGACAAAAGTCAATCAGGTACTGAATGAGGTGATGGCGGCTAAATGATGGAAGAATTTTATGTTTTGGGTGAACTGTCCCTTTAAAACATTCTTCTACAGACGAATATTTAAACCTGGAAAGTAAAGTAAACCCCCACCCCCTCAATTCTGTCCGTTTCTCCGGTTTCGTGAGCGTCCCCTGCTGAGTATTGTTTCTTGTCTTTACAGAGCTCTCTGAATTCCAGCCCACATCTGGAAGACATCTTCTGCAGCTCTGCCTCTAATTAAGACCATGTATGCCAAACTGTAAATAACCCCAAAATCATAGCCCTCAGCACACGGCCTGCGAACAGAACACCATCTAAAACGCTGCAAAATAACTTCTAGAGTGCATGAAATGAAAACATACAGTAAGTTCCCATGCAAATCCGTCTTCTCAGGAGAAAACATCTCAAACAAAGCCTCAAAAAGTCCAAATCTCACGTGTCTTTCAAGTCCTTCAGTCTTGCAACAAAAAGCACCCAGCTGGGTCTAACAGCTTGACCACTCAACACAGCCCCCAGCTGCTCTGTTCCTCTATCTGCGAGCGGCTGCGCTTCAATCCCTCTTTAACGCTCTGTGCGGCGGCTCTGAGGGAGGCTTTTAAATATACTAACTCAACAGCTTAATGAGATGAGAATAATTAAATAATTGCACCCTGGTTTTTACAACCCCCCCACACTTCTGCAGACCCAACAGGACAGTGTTGACACCCTCTCTTAACACATGATCAGTGATGTTAAACAACCAACACAACTGCAGCTCAGAAACAGCATCTGAGAGTCAGAGACACTTTTGAGAGAAAGTTATTGTACGCCGCCTCTTGTTTTCACAAAAATATCAATGTTTTAAAATCAGGGCGTTTTATAAACTCTTACTCTGTTCATTATTTACATCTGTGTTTAGTTTAATACTTGTTTTGTATACTGAAGGCAGATTTCTGACATGTGAATGATAACTGAACCCTTCACATCTACAAAAACACTAAACTGCAAATTGATCAGTTCATATAAAACATCAAGGACACAACAGCTTATAAACACTGAAAGCCACTTACATTACATTTCATGTGCGACTCTTATCAATGAGAGATGCAAACATTACATTACATTATATTACTTTACATTACATTATATTACATTACATTATATTACATAACTTTACATTATATTACATTACATTATATTATATTACATAACTTTACATTATATTACATTACATTATATTATATTACATTACATTATATTACATTACATTACATTACATAACTTAACATAACATTACATTACATTACATAATTTAACATTACATTACATTACTTTACACTAGAGGCTGTAAAAGTTAGAGGTATTTCTAAAGTTTGCTGGTTTACTGTCAGGCTTCATAAAGACTTAATCTGCATTGATTCACTAACACAACTAACTGTTAGTTACAGTGTTATATTCCCACATATGTGCGACTGTAATGAAAGATTTTACAACTCTGTCGATCTGCTGGATCAAAACAGCGACGTGCTGAAATGACAACATGACGTCATAACGTCGTGGCGCTGCATGTGATCATGTTTGAGCCGGATCGCAGTTTAAGTGTTTAAATATTTAGTTAACATGTATTATAACGACTTTAATACAAACTTCTGCATTAAACAGCAAACCGAGAAACACTGAGACTCACCCGAGCAGCTCGACTCCACACAACATTACTGTGAGCAGACATGGATCAGTTAGACATGGAGATGTTTGCTTCCCAAACTCCTAACAAACAAACGGCCCGTCCAGACAGAAACTGAGGAAGACTCTGGACAGGATTTCACGCACACGTGTACTTACAAGTGAACGAGATCCGAGTTATTTGCACATCCTCCAGCTCCTACACATGAGAGATTTGAAGGATGTTCACTAACATCGCCCTCTATCGTGCAGAAAGATTCCTGACGTCTTCAACTCCTTACGAGTCACTTTAACTTGAGGAGGAGCTGAGATTTGAGGTCGTTTTAATGTGTGTTGAGGACTTTGTGATGCATGACTCAAACATTGTTTAGGTTAATAAATGAGTTTTATTTCATCACACCATCACCAATATCATCACTTTATACTTAAACTCTTACTTTAAAGATAATCTACTTTAAAGCTTTCAGGTCAATGGTCAGAAAGCATTTAACATTAAACAGCTGCTTTTCAGTAGCCCTTGCTGTTGAAGAACTGGGCTCTCGCGACAACATCATTAGCATAGTCATGTTTTGTGGTTTCGCTGTCCACCTGTGCGTATGAAGTGATCTTCTCAAACGTTCCACAGTTATAGGCTGCTATCCCTCCTGAAACATTAGATTCATCTGTATTATGTGGAATGAACTGGTTTAATTGAAGCTGGATGGATGGCTGAGGATTCACACAGTCTACTGTACCTTTCAAACACTGTTCCTGGGTCCAGCCAGAAAACTTCTTTTTAACTCCATGAATGAAGTCGATGAGTATCTGAGTAGCTTGCAGAAGATGCTGCTCACTGTCCCATGTTCCCACTGGTTTGAAGTAAGTTTTGTCAACCTGAAGGCAAGAGAAACGTCATATTATCAATGTAATATTTTACACAGATGATTCATGTGTGCATTTATTTAATAAGCTTCACTTGTTGTGCAAGTATCTTTAAACATCTTTAGTTTAAACTGAACAGACACGCTCCTCTATCCGACCTGCATGAGACCGAAGCCGTTGCCGATACCGAGATCGTATCCATCCGCACGCAGGTTTGCTGGATTGGCTCTCGTCTCTCTGGATATGATGGCAGCGATGACGGCTGGATCCATCTTCTTTGCTTTTCCAACACTGATAATTTTACTCTTGTGTTTGTCAATTCTGGCCAGATCGTTCTCAGCCAGTTTTTTGGAGGCCTCAACACCTTTGACAAGAATAAATGATATATAATGGAATATTATTAACCATCAGAAGTGACACGTGTTGTTAAATTCCTACCTTTTACAGTTAATTTGTCTTGTTTTGCTGTTTTCTCTGATGCTCCAGTTGTGTCAATTTTCATGACGTTTCCATAAATGTTTTCTGAAATAATCACCATCATGAGAAATGTCATATAAAGCTTTTAAAGTATGTTTTTGATACAGAGTTGTATAATTTGATTTCATTGAACTAACCCATGATGTTGCAGCAGATCTTCCTCAACCAGCGTTTAGTCTGAAGAACTTGTTACTGTGCTGAGATGTGAGATGAGATTTTATATATCACATATGGAGGGTGTGGTTGCTCTTGTTTATCCCTGATGTTCTTGAGTAAAAATGAAACGTGTACAGGTTTGTCAAACTGGAGTTTCCTTCATTTGTAGTTATGCCACATTCAGTGCAGTAGAATACTATTATTATAGAAATATATTCAATAAATGCCGTCTAACGTCTGTCATTCTATTCTGTATGTGCAGAAGATTTTTCTGTTTGTTTTGATTACTGATAAACTTAACATTATACAATGATGGATTGTTGTATAATGATGGATTGTGAGATATTGAACAAACAGACACGCTTTAAAAAGCACACAGGAGACAAATGTGCATTTCCTGACTGCTGGTAAACTGAGGGACACTGTGCAGAATAACAGCTTTGATGATTTATTGATATGCTGTTCATATATTATATACTGTATACATACCAACAAACACATATAGATACAAATAAATAAAGCTTCTTGCCTAAAGCAACACAGGATTAAAAGATCTTGTGTTTCCACACCTGTGAAACCCCACAGACAGTCAGACGAGGAAGTGAAGTTGTGGGAGAGAAATGAGTGTTTGGATCTGTTAGCACTTGTATGTGTGGGAAACATGCCACCGTCCTTCATCACAGGGTTTTATGAGGGATTTTAAATGACACTGTAGAGCTTTACATGTCAAATAAATGTTATTTAAAAATATGTGCTACGTTTAGGCTACATTCATAAGATAAAAGTTAGATATATAACCAAAATATAACTATATAATTCATTTGTCAGAGCATTATGGCTCCGACTAGTGGTGCAAAGTTGTCATTGCGCTTTTATTTCCTCACCAAACTCTCTAAAAAATCTGATCCTTATTTACATAAACTGAGATTTGATCTTTCACAGACGACAAATGATTTACACAAGACACACGATTTATGTAAATGAAGGTGGTTTTATTGAACTTTTCATCAATATCTGGACAGAAAATGTTAAGTGAAATTTATTTGACCTAGTTTGACTGATAAACAAAAGAGAAATGTTAAAAACAGACAAAATATTAAAACAGAGATTTTAAAACAATAGTTAGATAAATTAAACAAGTTAGATAATATGAATGAATAACCTCTGCTTCATTACTAATGAAGTATTATTACTGATATAACATTTTAAAGAGTAATAAAAGATAATGAAAAGTATTCTTTTAAGTAACGTTATATTACTTTTTAAACAGGAAAAATGAAGTCGTCTATCAATATAGAAGTGAAGGAATAGTTAAAAATGTGTATATTACTTTAAGTAAAATGATGTCTTGTCAAGCAGACAATTTATTTCATGTGTGTAATTGTAGTTCAACACCGGCTGTTTCTCAGTAACCTTTGCTTTTATACCACTGAGCTCTGGCTACAACATCATTACCATAATCATCTCCTGTGGTGCCGATGTCCATGCGCTCGTATGTACGAACATTTCCTACCCCTGCGTTATAGGCCGATATTCCCCCTGAAACACACATTACATCATTATATTACATTATTAGAACCGAGACGCTCTGACTGACTGTTGATCTGACTGTTTCATTGTAAACAGTGACATTTATGCATTTGGTGGTGAATTAATAGAAAGGTACAGGAACTTCTCTAAAACATCTTCACTGGGACTGTATCCAGCATCTTGTTATTGCAAAACCTTAAAGTACAGGAACTTACACATCCAGTGTGACAACACACCTTGTTGGGTCACAGACTATGTATTCAATCAACAGACTTTTCCTGTTTTTCTTCTTTTATGTTGGCCACACCGTTAAAGCATGTGTTTGTACAGAAACAAACCTGAGAAAATGTTCACTGGTGTTTATAAGACATCAACAGAATAGTGTAATTGCTTTACTTAATAATAAAGGTTCATTTTTGGTTTCTCAGAACTGGAATCAGATTCAGAATAAACTTTAGTCACACACACACTCACACACACTCACACACACACACACACACACACACACACACACACACACACACACACACACACACACACACACACACACACACACACACAC
>JBAJNP010010778.1:0-15856 GCA_036877545.1 Yasuhikotakia modesta
CATTGCTCAATTTATTTGCTTCCCTAAAAAGCAATATTAAAACAGACAATGACACCGACAGTCCCAGCACTGTCAAGGTGTTAAACAACACAACAACGTCTGTTAAATGTCCAAACGGGCGCGTTTCTGTTGGGTTAGGCCCCTTTAATGCACAGATCCTGGCTTAAAGGAGGCAATAATTTCTGAGATGGTCAGGCCTGGTAACGGTGATAAAGCCGCCTGCCACATTTTTGTGCCTAACTACAACAGCTCCCATTCAGGCCCTGCATCAAGCATCTCCTGGAGTGCTGCACGGACCTCTTTCCGGGCCGCTCTGCATTCAAATGTGATCCAATCAAAAGGTGACTTTCCCTCACAGCTGGGCGGAAAAGCGGATTAGGTCAAAGCGACAGAGTTCTCCTGAATCCTGCCACTGAAAAGAGGCGTGTGAGAGTATGTGTGCATCAGATTGGCTGTGTGGGTGTGGGAGAGCGAGGTAAAGAGGGAAGAAGGCCCCTTTAAACGCTTAAGTGTTTGCAGCTAAACAGCAGAAGCTTGCTTGATCTGTCAGACTCCCAATGGCTGGCAGCCAATGTTGGTGACCTGCTGTCTAAGGGTTCGTCATCACTGTAGAATCTATAATGAAGCTGATTCTATTTATTCACCCTTTACTTGTGGGCTAGCAGAAAAACAGCTCCCGTTCACAGCCAACACGATTTTAAAGTCGTATCGCTGCTTAAAAATGCTAAATCACATTTGCACTTTTTGAATAATGTAACTGGAGGACCTGCTTCTAATGTCATCTACAGATTTGTTTCCAAAAAAATATCCAGGTCTCAGCTTTCTGAAAAACAGGCACTTGAAAGTAATTGGCTCACAACAAGGTGTTTATCGTGAGCTGTGGTATGCTCTCAAAATGAAGATCCTGAGGACTGTAGCTGTGCTTAATGCACTTGTTGTCATTCCCACGTCGGCTAATCTGACCTAGACAAAAAAAACAGACAAAGTGAAAACAGGAACAAAGTAAAAATTATTTGAATTATTAATGCAAACCTAATACACTAGTGCCCTATATACCAACTTTGAAAATGTTTTTCCAGTTTTGAAACTGGTTTGATAGAAGGTAACTCAGGGAACTCAGTTATTTGTTATAATGTGAAGAGCAGAAGATCATATCAGTGCATTCGTTTGTTCTGCATTGGTTAGAAAATTAAGCTGTCACTGAATGTCTTAATGTCCTAATGAACTGCAATCCTGCAAAGTCCAGGAACAAGAGCGACACCTGCAGGCAACTTCAACTGCGTGTGGGAACAGCTGGCCAGCTACTATGTCTTAAGATGTTTATAAAATGCACTGATTAGAAATTGCTGCTATGTTAAACAGGTGAAAGTGTTTTGTCAGGTGGGCTATCAAGACAGGAACTGAAAGACATGTTAGGATATTAAGGTATCAACTAAAGTTTGATACATGCTGTATAGAAAGATATTTGGAAGCAGAAATATGATAATGAACATGCCTTGCTTAATAATACTAATGTACAAATGTATAGTTTAACTATACTGCAATGAACCTATGTACACACACACACACACACACAATGAAAGTATGTAACCAACCAATTCAATTGTTCAAACTTTCACATCCACCAATAAAAAAAGTGTAAATTAATGATCTCATCACTCTGCTGACACAATTATGTTTTTTGGCAGCTATTCAAACAAGCGTCCAAATTAAATAAAGCTTTGTCATATTTTTGTACAGCTACCCGGTCACATCCAACACACAGAATCACTTCTAAATTTGCCACTGGCCACTTTGAGTTCAGCCACAATAAAACTTTTACCTGCATATAAAAAAGACTATATTGTAATTGTACTTATTTAATCTTTATCTGATCTGAAGTTTAATAAAGCAAGCACCAGTTACCTTGAAGTTTTATAAAGTAACGTGTCTATAATTTGCGGTTGTACTCCACTAGTATTTTAAGTAAAGCTCTCTGTCACAATGTCACAAGACAAATTTGCGTTTATGAAACAACAGCAGGACTTTGAAGTCTTTGAGCAAGACTTGGTGGTCTGTGGTTGTTGTCAAAACTTTGCTCTCAAAGGCTTGTGTAGTGTCCAGTGCTCACCTGTCTCAGCTGTGTATACACCTGTCATCACTCCGCTGTCACCTGTCTGTTGTGCGCACACACACACACACACACGCACACAAACACAATCGCCACAAACACCCAGACTTGACAGAGGAGCAATTAAATCTCTTTGGAGTTCATATGAAAGGTTATGCAAAACTATATAGACAATATGCAGGCCCTGTAAATGTTAAAACAGCAGAATACATTACAATATATTTTTTTTTACCATAATGCTTTAATTGTCACATACTAATCATTTCCATAAGTTTTTTCCTTTGTTGCCAACATTCTTGACATTTTCTTGATAGATATTTTCAGATCTCTAAAACAAAGGATAAACCTTCGGTTTTTGAGATTACAAAAAGCCACCGTTTCGTTTACAACCGGTAAAAGCACCTTCACCTGAGGGCAATTCTTTATCAGGTATATGGCAGACATTTTTGTGAAGGCTACAGTTATATAGGTCTGATGGTTGACATATGTTTGCGCTGACAGTGAAAATATTTCTGCCTTGTGGACATGTATGAGACTCGGGTTTGTTGTTCGGTTATTTCGCCATTTTTTTTTGCTCCAACTAGGCGTGAAAAGCTTGAAACGCAAGACACTTGAATTGCAGGCTTGAATTGCTCATCAATAAAATCTGTTCTTGTCCTCCAGTGCACTAATTAGTCATTGAGATAAAATCACAGCCCTGCACGGCTGTCTAGTCGATAGTGGTTGTAAACGTGAGAGAAACATTCTGTGGACAATGGAATGTTTGCTAACAGACACGGATATCTCAATTAAGCATGGCAGTCAGAGCAGAGCATTACAGCAGTAGCGTTTAGCTAGACGGCTCTGAAGCTATACTCTCCAACGCTGAAAGACTAATGACACTAGCTTGAACTTCCCAGCAGGTAACGTTTGTCTATCAACAGAACAGGTAAAAGCCTGAACCTGAGATCTGCACTCTGCTTACTACTGCAGCGGGACATTAAAAACATCCCAGCTAATTTTAGGTTCTAAGAACGTTTAACTAACCTTTCCACTAAGCAACATGTTAAAAACATTATTTTAAATGCTCTACGGATGATCAAAACTGCAATGTTAGGGATTGTATTAGTAAGTAATTAAAGGTTTTGGTTGTTACTGGAATTGTTGAGAATGTTAATCAAACATTTTTCAAACGTTTCAGTAACAACTTAAGACTAACATTTTGATAGATAGATAGATAGATAGATAGATAGATAGACACACACACACACACACACACACACACACCATTACAAATATAACATTATAACGTTCTACTGTTACAGCTTTTTGACACAATTTTTGGAAAACATTAGCCAATGTTCAGAGAACGTTCCATGCTAGCTGGGGGAATAGGTGATGTGGTTTAGTGGGAATAATGGCAGTGACAAAGCATCAAGTGTGAATGATCCACGTGACTGTGTGATTCACACTTGCAGTCTGGCTGTATGTTTTATGAGGTACCTTAGGCTACTGCAAACCTGCTGCAACACGAGGCCTTAATATGTCATTATGCTATATATCAAACACATCTTATGTCATTATGGAGACAAAGCTGATTAAATCACTGCACTAAACTTCTCCCTAGCTACATGTGCAGACGGACATGCAAACTCTTCATAACAACGGCTAAAAAAGACGTATGAAGTCATGGAATGAACAATTATCTCTAGATATGCTCTTTCATAAAAGGCACGGGGGAAAATGGGAGGTTAGGTGTTGTTGTGATGTTCGCTTAACACACCTTGAAGAAAAATATTTAGCCACACATTTTCCAGCAGGACTTTGTTGGCTGCGCATAAACAGTCTGTTAATTTTTCTTTCCACCCTCATCATACACAAGTCAACCGTTTGCACCGACACAAGTCACACGTTTTAAACCATTTATCAGATTTAAGAGCGGCCGAATGCCACCCATGGATATTATAAAACACACAAGCATATTGTATACGGCCTTTCAAAGGGTGTGATCAAACATCATTCGTGACAGTATCTCTGCCTAACAGAGTTCTGCTTTTTTCCACTCATGAAGGATAGAATGATTTCTGGTGAAGGAAAACCCCAACAGGGTTCCTTTGATTTCCATATCTGCCCAGGCCACATCATGCCCTGTTTTCTCTTACAGAACATATCTGGTAGCTTCAGATCAGGAATTTGGGGAAATTCAAGGAAATCTGACAAGCGAGTCCAGCTACAGGTACCTCCACCACAAATATTGAGCCGAGGGGAGAAATTTCAAGCTCAAAGTCTTTGTGGTTTTCTGAGTGGAAACTGCAGGAAGCCTCAGTATGAGGCTAATTATGTCTTCACGGGCGTGATGGGGCCAGACAACAGCCAAATTACTGAGCGGTCTCAACCCATCGCAAGGGTGGGAGAGCGCTACGCTGGATCGATGTCTCCCCCCCTGCTGCTCTTAGAAGCAGGACTCGTCGTTTCCTGCAGCGAATGATGAAAGGGCTGTCACTTTCTGAAGCCTCTGAAAGCTTCATTAAAGAAACAGGTGAAGTTATGCAAAATGCATTAAAGAGTACAAACTTAATCTCCTAATGGTTTCACAAAGTCTTAACTCAAGGATTATGGTACAAATGTTCCCTCACTCCTTATATTATCAAACAACAACAATCTAAACATTTATGAGAAAAATATTTGTCCAAAACATGACAGATATAAAAAAACAGTAAATAAATTAACTTGAGTTTTACATGTGACTGGTGTGTGGCAAGTTTAAGAATTAGTAATAGTGATGTTTGCCTTGTTAAGTACCACTAACAAGTATATCCTGACTATTAAAGACAAAGTAATATTAACCAATTTAATCTAAACCACTTTTTATGTTCCAATAAAATTCTATCTACATTATTTACACCAATCATTCGGTTTAACTTGGAATTACATCACATTCCGAAATTAAAAACATTGGGAATGCTGAAATCCTGGTTTGCATTTTGTATCCAGACTCAGCCGGTGTATGTTTTTAAATGTGTGAGGTAACAGGTATTTGAGTGTAATGAGAGGGGAATGACAGGCCCGGCATAATATCTATATTCAGGAAGTTCAACACCTGGCCCGTGTCATTCATTCTCAAGTTGCTGTCCACATCGGTTCTGCCCATCCCTGCATCTGTATGTATCATCCAATTACCACGTCTTCATCGCACAGGTCCTGTGACTAATCTCACATCCACATGCCATTATGCCATCAACTTTCCATCTTTTCAGAGAGATCTTAATTGATTTAATTCCTTTAATTATACATCATACCCTCGTTTCTAATGACAGGGCAGTCTGGGGCTCTTTGAACCGAGATCTCTATCACCTGATGGATGGATAACGTCTATATATTCTGGCCTTTTGGGATTCACTGCTGAAGCAAGTTCATTTATAAACCATTATCAGATGGTCACCTATGCATTCCTCTGACATCATCAGTAATTGCTCTAGCCTGGGTATAAAGTCAGTTTAACAACATCTAAAGATGTATAACTGTGTGTTTGGTGAAAGGCAATAGAAACAGTCATTTCAAGGTATTTTTAAACAAGCATACTGGCACAGTTGAATTTAGTTATCAGGTCTTAAAACAGAACCTATTATTTTAACCTATTATTATTTCACTCTCACAATAGCCACAATTTTTGTTATCCACACATATATTAAAAAAAGCAAAGATTTGGTGTAGTTTCTCTGTTTGCTACATTAGAAGTTGTGCTGATGCTAAATGCACCAGATACTGCCTACAGTCTCTACAAAAACAAACAGAACTTGCAATATGACAGTGTGAACAGTCAATGCTAAAGATCAGATCTGAAACCAAATTGAATACATTTGTGTTTAAATCCCAAAACAGGTGTAAACAGTCCTACACTCATCACCATACTAGAGATAAAAAAAAACACAGACAATTTCACATACAAAATCACATACATGCCGTATGGACTTTCCTTTTCTAAGTACTGTATGGCCAACAGCAAGTACTAGCTATAACACTGATCTTCCCCTTAGCCAGATTAAGACCAGCCCCTTTCACAAAACAATGTTGCCTTTATCTTTTCCATAGTGCCTGGGATATCTGAGTGTCTGTCAACAGATTCTCTTCCCAGCCTGACTGCAGTCATAGTCAGACAGGCCCACCGGTCACTCTCCTTCTCAGGTGAGTCTCACCTGCCACTGAACTTTCCATTACCTCTCTCCCTCTCTCTCTCTCCTACTTTTTCTTCCTGTCTTCACAAAACAAACAGCGAATTTTACCTCTCCACCCTCAGGCGGTCATACTTCCACTGCCTAATATGTTTTTACATGAAGTTTTTAATCAAGGTGGGAGACTGTACCGATGCAAAAACGTTCTAGTGCTTTACAAAGAGACACAACCACGGAATGTCAGTAATACTCGATAGGAAATGGATTTAAAATCCAGAATGGATTCATACGTTCCATGCATACAGAACGGAAAGAATTGGATTTAAAAGTTTTCAGATAAATGTCTCCAGTCTTTAGGCAGAATTGAACTGAGAATTATAGACATGTAGTTTTGGTAGGATGTCAAACATTTCAAGGCATCATATGTATTGGTTTGAAACTATTTGACTTGATGGCATTCATTTCTCAAACATGCTCTGACTCAGGCTTTGAATTTGCCTTTGGGTGATGGACCGTAACTTCTGCCTCTCTCAGGCTTTGATGTGGATTAATCAATGGAAAACCCCTGGTGAACAGACAACACATGCTCACTCAAATATTCTAACCCATTTTTTCTAACCCACAACCTTTTCTACTTCTATATTTTTAAGTTCAGAGAATCTTCTCAAGGGATCTACAATCTTACAAAAAGTCACAACAACACCGTAGAAGAACCATTTGTGGTTTTCCAAAGAGTCATTCAATCAAAGGTTCTAAAAAGAACCACTTTTTACTTTTAAAAGTCTAAAGTCTAAAGAAACTTTTTCCACTGCGAAGAACCTATTCTGAAACCAAAAGGTTCTACAGATGTTAACTTAAAGGTTCTTTATGGAACCATACAGCCATAATGGTTCTTCTGAGGCGCCTTGTGTATTTGTATGCTTATTAATGACTACCTTATTTCACAAGAGTGGCCATTACAAGAACTTTATAAGTTCTTAAAAAAATAGAACAGGTTCATATGTGCCATGAACTGGTTACATATCCTTTAAATAATATGTGACATCAGGTTGAAAAGGTCACATTTTTTATAGCAACCACGCCAAGGGAAGGACACATCAAAGAGTATTTCCAATCACTACGAATCTATCAAGCACATCAAATCAGTCTCCTGTACAGACATCTCCAAATGATGATTGCACAAAGCACAGTTACATGGAGACAGGCATGACGAGAAGCATGAAAAAGCTAATAGTTTTCGATCTCTGAACACCTCTGCGTTCTCAGCCTCTGTGCTAGATAAAAGAATGCACCTGAACACACGCTGCTGGTCAGAGGATTGGAATGAAGACTGAAGATGAGCTAATGTGAAAACAAATTATTTCACCTCAGAACAATTCCTAACCCATCATTCTAAATATGGGCATTCCTCTCTGATATCTCACTCCTATAAAGACCATCTGGCGAACGGATACGATGGAAACCTGAGCCGCCTCCATATGATCGAATGACATGAGCTTTAATGAGGTACGAATCGCAAACAGAAGTTCAGATAACGTGCTAATCGTAGGTGCTAGCATTAACACCTGACTTAACCTCAACAAAAACAAATGGAAGTCCAATTCTGCAAAACAAGACTGAGTGTTTACGACTTCGGTGCCAGAGGCATGTTATTTAAGGGGAATGCTTGCAGGCTGCTGGACACTGGAGAAATTCCTCATGTGCATTGTGTAGGATTGTTAAGTCTTCAGTAAAACAGTGTGTGTGTGTGTGTGTGCTCCATGCACGCATACGCACACAGCACATGGTGTAAAGTGGTCATGCATCTCGACAGATCTGTCACCAGCTGCTTAGAGTGTTGCTCAGTCGATGATGGCTACCACCACCGCGCATTGTGTCCCACCCTGCAGCCGCGCAGGCAGGCCTGATTTCCTACAGTTACTCTCAGCATGGAAAAACTCTGTTTACATCTGCAAACACCTACCGCAGTGTCCTCATTACCATCAACTGTGGTTCAGCGGTGCGCTGCGGGCATTAACACCAGTCAAAATGCTGCATAAATTGCACTAACATTCATCACCTGAGTCGCAATACTCCGCAGTGTTGATTTAACTGCGTTTTCCTGCTTGGAGCGCATGGCGTAAATCACCCAGCAGAAGACGCGGCTTCCTCCGGTAATTGGCCGTGAGTTGGGCCCATCCAATGGGACGTGTTGAAGCACAGGCTGTAACCCGAGGAAGATTCCATCTAAAAGAAGAAAAATGTCTTTTATAATAACAAACTTTTCCAACTTTAATTGCAAAGCAACTTGAAATATCATTACCAAAATGTATTTTCAAAGCAAAAGCACACGTTCCAACTGTGACTTGTCAGGGCCGCAAAAACTGGGCAGTCGCGGAGAAGCGCTGATATGAAAGAGTCGAGATTCGCCCTTAAGAAATAGAATTTATGAGTTATTAAAGCCACAATGCCACACAACCTAGTGATGTCATAACCTAAATCTAGTGATTGTCAGGTTCACCCATAAGACAGAAGAAGCACAAATAACATGTCTTAATATGTTTCTCATAGCAGTACGATTAAACGGGCAGCAAATGAAAAACACATGGACACATATGAACTTTTCTCCATTTGAGAATTTGCTGTTTGGGAGAAAAAATATATTTTAAAAGTTATATTTTAAAAGAATGTTAAAACATCCAGTTTTCGAACATTGTATCAATGGCATTCGTCTGTAAACCAAAGACATTATATATAACATTTTATAATCTGTAATATTTTTAAACTACTTAAGAATAATACTTTTTGATATAGATATATAACATCACAAAGACGTTCTACAAATGTCATAAGAACTGTTTAATAACTTCAAGAAAACATCCAACATTCAATATTTATTATTTTTATATTATTATATTTTTATAACTTTTTTTATCACTTATCACTTACTCTGCCAGATGAGCTCTGAATAAAAGAATCTAAAGTCTTTGACAATCCTTACATAATCTCCACTCTGGACTGACACCTGTAATCATAACCGCAAGTATCAGTGACTGACTCTTTTTTTTCAGATGAGGACAAACGGATGAAACACACTCCTGTGTTTGGCCGGGGGTCTGACAGTGGGCTTTGATTGAGAGTTGGGGGTAATGTAGCAGCCAGTCTGAGCCTCTGAGAACCGTGACAGTAAAACGGGCGCGAACCGTGCGCCACACAGAGAGACAGCAGCAGAATCACTCATCGCCATCATTACCCTTTGTTGCAGGCCGTCAGGTGCTGAAAGTC
Source organism: Yasuhikotakia modesta (assembly GCA_036877545.1). Lineage (NCBI taxonomy): Eukaryota > Metazoa > Chordata > Actinopteri > Cypriniformes > Botiidae > Yasuhikotakia > Yasuhikotakia modesta. The sequence goes on from JBAJNP010010778.1 coordinate 9,526, forward strand.
TCGGGTAAAGAGCATTCAGAAAAGGTGGTTCTCTTCTCGTCTCTTGTTTCCTTAATCCTCAAATTAATTCCCTTTTATAGAAGCTCTGAAAAGTAAAGGATATTTTTGTATCAATTACAAAGTAAAGCGGTGTGTTTTACTTAATCACGCTGCACTGACCTTGAGATGGAAACGACTTTTGCGCAAAGTCAGTGAGATGGATTTCACCAAAGGGTCAATGTTGTTTTTACCCCCCACCCCAAAAAAGCCAAACATACTCTGAGCCTCTGAAGATCTAAAGACTCGTGAGAAGACTCACAATTTGACTGACAACCCATCATGAATGAAATATCCGCACGGAAAACAACAACAACCTGACAGCAATGAAGAAACATGAAGTAATGCTAAAATACAGAGCGGGACCAAACAAGTCAAGACGGGGAATAACTTGTTAGAAGGTACTTTGTGAAGCAACTATTAGTTGTTTACAACTATATTCGCTATATAAACTAATAGCGAAAACAAAGGGATAAACAGTGATTTCAAAAACAATAATGAAAGTGAAATTTTCAGAATATACTCACAGTAATTAAATTATACCAGTTCTATTATAAAAACACATTTACTACAATAAAATGGACTTGTTGCCACTCTCAAAGAATCACGCAGGGTTATTGCTCATCGCTGAGTGCAAACCGTTTGAAATTCATTTTCTCTGCACATGGACACAGTTAGCTGAGCAACCATAAAGGCTTCAAAAGTCTGCAAGCACATTAACCACAAACATGCAAAAGGCCACCCACAAATATGTCTTTCATAACACAGTTTCCATCTCTACTGATAAGCTCAGAGCCAAGGTAAATAAGAACTTCTCCACCTGCCCAAAAACTTGTTGGGAAGTAGTGCAAGTGTCCTCAAACGGCTGGTCAAAATTTCATATATTCTGCGTGTAACTTAGGAATCATATCTGCTGTGACTTATAAATCCATACATTTCATGCAGAGGGACTATGGTGTTATTAATAGTACAGCGATAAAGTTAAGATTGTATCTAACAGTGCTCTTTTGTTTCGAATTGTATCTTTTTCCATCTAAATCATGTTCCAGCCAGATTTGTTACTTGTCCACCTAGTTAAGGGATGTCCGTGACCTTTCTTCGTCGTTTTTTGGAGTTTATGGTCTGAACAGTGTGGTTCAACTCCCTGGAATGTTTTGATTTAGCACTTGTAATTTCATTATCAAAGGTCACATCAAATTGAAGCTTTATTAGTTCTAGACAAAATCCCTTCATCATTCAAACCTCCCCAATTATACCTGCACTGACTAGCTCGTTTTCCCTCATGCGCTCGCTGTGTGAAAGTTGAGTCATCGCGCACCAGACAAAAAGTATCTTTCCCTGATGATGACTATTACATGAAATGGATTCTTCAGCTCCTGTGGCTTATTTGGTAAACAGAGGGGTGCAGATGCTTTCAACTCAGGTTTAAAGAGGACAAAATCCTCGCGCTTCTCTTCAAGGGGAGCAGAGGCGGAGTGTCTTAGCGCTGTGTCGAAAGACATCTGATGGAACGGAAGCGTTGGCAGGCTTTGTTGGCTGGTCAGGTGGCACCCCATCGTTCCTCTGCGATGACCCCTAACGAAATAACCTTGACTTAGACTGCTAGTTTTTTTTACAAGACACACAACAAAAACTATATATAAGACTTAAAAATGGACGAATTTCACTGTGCCACATGCAAAATATCAAGCCAAATGGAAAGTGCAAATGACTTTGTCTCAAAAATAAAAGCATATTTCTTTACTGTTTTTGCAATAACTCACAACCAATTACTAAGGCCATTTTAACTGAAGGTAAGACAGTTAACTTCAGGTTTACGTAAGTGCCCCAGCAGAGTAACCACAGGTTTACCTCTATGGCATTATTTTGATAGATCAGTGAAAACAGCTTGAACACTTAATGGCACAAATCTTGGCTTTATATATATATATATATATATATAAACAGAGCTAACAGTAATCAAAACTATAGGTGAAAACTGCCCTAACTTTACAATGTTAAGGAGGAAGTGAGAGCTCTAACCTGGTCTCTTTTCTGTCTGACTTTTTCAGCACAAAACAATGTTTTTGGAGACGATCCCCAGCTGATTTTCATCTCCTACATTTGGCTGGGCTTCAAAAGCACACATAACCATGGAGACCGCTGGCTCAGTGAGCTGCATGTTCATTTCCAACACACAGTGCAGTACGTGGATGGCACAACGCTTCACGCACACTAAACAGACTGAGGAGTTACATCCTGGAAGACAAGATGGATGCCAAGAGCCCAATCAAAACATTTCTTAGAAAATCATGCATATACAGACAGACTAATAAATCTTTTCCGTGTGCTTTTTTGTGTTAAACCTTCCTCTGACAGCTGCAGTTATTTCTCTGGCAAAACTGAAGAAATTTTAATTTTTAAATTATTAATATTAAACTTATGCATTTGGGAGATCTTTTACATTAAAAACATCTACTAAACATTTAATTTACTAAAAACGACTGTTTATTTGCTTTATTTGGATTCTTGCTTTTGTCTTCTTTAAAGCTGCAATCCAAACATTTTTGGTTAAAAACGAACAAAATTCAGTTCTTGAGCAAGCCCATGACAAATTAGTGGTCAGAACAGTCTCCTTATCTTACCTCGATTCGCAACGGTAAATTTATAATAATGATTTATAATTTGAGCTGTCACATCCAATTTGGTGGGAAATGTCTCTCTTTAAACAGAAAGATGAAGAGCTGGCTAATATTTCACATGTTCTGGTACTGTAGATGGTGCAGCGTTTGTAGCTTGTTCTAAAATGCAATTCTTCAGAATTTTAACTTGATACCCACCGTAGCAACTCCACAACCGTGCAATGTTACACTTCGAACAGAGATGGCGGTAAAGGGGCAAATGTTTCAGCTTTCTCAGCTTCATATAACACTGGCAAGACCACCATTCTTTTGACATGTCTGGAAAATAAATATGAATAAAAATACTAGTTAACATTGCATTTGAACATAATTACATTTGTGAATAAATGCTTAAAGGAAAACTACTAGAAGTGGTTTCTCTAAACGTCTGTGCTGTTGTCTATCACAGTGGTGGTTTTACACACACAATGCAGTCTTTCAGGTACAGCCAACTTAGTCATTTCGAGGTGGGCAGCAACTTAGCAGTCTAAAGTTTAAACTGCTACCATTAGCGGTCTCTGGACGAGGCCTGTATTGGAGAATGAGAGAGAAACTTAATCTGAACCATTAGCCTGAGCGAAAGCCTTTCAAAATACATTCCAATCTGTGCACAATAAGGGCGCAACACTGCGATACATTCACATCTTTGAGGTTTCATTAAACAATTTGCTTGCAAGTGGCTTTGTCACTCGAGCTCACAGAAGCTGAATGATAAACCTCAATGGTTTGTGTACAGGCTGTAAACATGCATCTCAATCGGATAATGCAGAGCGAAATCATGTCAGGATTTGACTGAATGACTGGATAACCGCACCGTCTTTGAAGAGAGGCTGAGAGAAGCAAGCCATGCACAGCAAGAGATTAATGAAATTAGCCAAACAACACAACCTCTGAGAAAAAAACAACCATTGTGTAACACCACCATTAACTTTCACTTGACATTTAGCTTGAAGTTGCAGACGAGCGATTACATGAATGGCTGGCGGTTTCACTTTAAAACGTTTGTCTGCTCGAAAGTACCAAACTTTCTCTGTAAATTAGTTTATGTAAGCCGACGCAATAGACTATGTTGCATTGAGACTGACAGGGCCACAAGATTTCTGGCATCTAAAATGCTGCTCTTCAAGGTCATACTCATTTGATAATTACATAACTTGCCCTACATCCAGTCTTTGCTAACTCAGCGATATGATTTCACATTTATCAGTCGCAGTGACAGTCGGTTAGGTAAACATTAAGCACTGTCTAATGGATGTTGTTCATAGGTGATGCGACGAACACAAAAACCTTAACGTTTTTCTTGAAAGTACAAAACATGCCTTGGGCAAGCATTTCGCAAAAACCTTTGCAGAACAATAAACAAGACGCTGGATCAGACAGAGATGAAAATTCAAAACACTGATGAGCGTATCAGTGAAGTTTTGCTGATGGAAATTCCCATAGCGGTTTGGTGAACTCCTGTTAACATCACCTGCAAATGAAGGCAAACTAATCAGGGTAATTTAAAAACTCAAAGCATCTTAGGGGCTTTCGCACGAATCACATTCAAGCACTTTCATCGGAAACCATTAAACAAATCTCAGGATGATACAGATCACACAGATGCAGGATGTGTGTTAAAAGTATTGGGTCAAATAAACGCACTATGCTAACAAAACGAGATTCTAACATTGTAAACATTATGCTGAATCATACTGCCAAATAATTGGACTACTGGGCTTTCGTCATTTTACATGCAAAAAAACATGAAAGGGCTTAAAAATAATATGCTCCCCTTTCTGGACGAATTCCAGTTAATTGCAACATACGTAAATTAAAACAAAATATAAATAAGAAAAAGCCTTATAGAACGTAATGTGTGTTATGCTTTAATGCGACTATGCATGCTAGGAATGCTTTTGCCATTACATGTCAAAACACAGAGCTCAGTTTGGTAGCAAACCCAGATTTCATCTTTAAAACATTTCAAGGCAGCTGAAAGACAACAAATTCCAACCGATTCAAATAAAACTCAACCCAGTTTGAACGATCTTGGGTCACAGTGTTTGCAATAAAGTCCAAGTTAATCTTTCTTCTCAAACGATTTTCCTTATACGGATCCGATCCCCGCACCTCACGTACGCGTCACAACTTGAATGCGCTCTTTGGTACAGCAACGCATCAGTGAAACTTTGCCATCTTTCTGAAAAACACACCAGAGAAAATCGCCTGTGTTGGTGTTGCTTACCTAACAAAGGCAACTCTGTGGTATGATGGAATCTCGCACCACTAGGGTGGATAAATGAGCTTGCGAACAGACAAACGGCGTAAATCAGAACTGTGTCTGCTCTGATCTTAATCCACAAGTGCTGCTTTTCCAAACAGCATAGAAAGGCAATTTATCACCAGCCTCTGGGGGAAAAACCAAGAGTACAAGGGTTAGTTAGGAGCTCATCTCTAATTAATACAATTCAATACATGTCAACAGGGACAAAAAGCGATGAATGAAATAAAACATTTAAAAATAATTACACACATACAACAAAAAGCTGACATATGACATCAACGCATGACATCAGTTCTGTTCTGATAACGCAAAGATGCAAAACCAAACTGTCCCACACTTCCAACAAAGAACACAGTCCTTGTGTCTCACAACATCTCAGGCCTTTAAGTGGAGATAAGAGACTATGAATGAAAGTGTTTGTGCTCAGGAAGGTTAGGCCATTGACTGGGCAAGATGAAAATCAGTGCTCACCCTTTCCCTTATCAGAGCCCTCAAAGCGAACAGATCGGGCAGATAAGAAAAATGCACAGCTCTGACGCTCCACAATGCAAGAGATTTCACAAGATACAAAATGAAGTTGCAGGGAGTAGATGCAAGAAACGCATGTAGCTACATTCCCTGCGTTTTCTGAGGTGAGACTGATGCCTGGACTAAACAATTGCGTGGATCTGCTTTGCGGATTAAACTTAAACACGTACAATAAACTAAATTCCCAAAGGAAATAAAAGTCAACGCAATACACGTCCATGGCTTCTATGGTGATGCTTTTGAAAAGAATGAGGCCACTGAATGGGATTGTGTTTATTCTGCACACACCATTTGAACAGATTGTGGTTAATGTATTTTTATACAATAAACACCAGCACTGCCCCGATATCCCAAAATAGTTCGTGGCAGACCGGTGCCTGGACATCGTCCTGCGGCGACACCCCTAACAGGTGGCATATTTTCCATGGCCTGTTTCGGAGCCCCACCAGCACCAGTTCCTGGGAACAACCCAATTTACGGAAAATAACAAGCTTATGATCCCGGGGGACATCCTCCAGCTTCCGACCCGTCCCCAAAAATCCCGCGTGGTGCGTCACGCGTCATGCGCGACTGCCGCAAAACTTTCCCGCCTATTCCAGTCTGCGCAAATACCAGCAGAAATTGCGTCCTTATATATCTGTATATATATATATATATATATATTTGTAGTTATTTTTTTAGTTGCTATCTATCTATCTATCTATCTATCTATCTATCTATCTATCTATCTATCTATCTATCTACGTATAGGACAAACAGTGACGTTACCTCACAACTTTATGGAAACTTTAAAAGTGACATCGCAACTAAATGTTTCAGATTAAAGCATTAGTGTGAAGCG
>JBAJNP010010779.1:0-15855 GCA_036877545.1 Yasuhikotakia modesta
GATGTTGTGTTAAAGCTCTGACGCGTGTTTTAATTAAACCCCCTGGTTCCGGTTCTGGAGGGGATCTCTGGTTAAACTCTTCACTAGGTAACTAGTTAACGCTGAACTTCACAGACCCAGAGACCCTCCGGATATCCCACCCGGTCCCTGTCGTCTTAACGCTGATCCGGATCAGCTGTGATTCGGTTCGACCCGATGTCTCACACGTGTCGGTGTTTGGGTTTTAACCAACCCAGTTATGCACGAAGTATTATATTATGTTTAATGGCATTAAACCGCTGCGACCTCAGGCTGTTTGCACTGAACGGATTTCATTATCTTTGATGGTTTGTTCAGTAAATGAAAAGAGCTATAGATATATTTACACGTCTCACTTCTGCTCTCATGGGCTCCAGAACAGCCCGGTCCAGTCATGGTGTCTCTGACTGAGGAGAACCTCAGAGCTGGAGCGTATTGCTCATGACACAACATCTCTGAGGTCCTACACCATTGTTACGTTTGACAGTGAAATACCCAGATAACAGGAGATGTTCTTAAAATGTTGCCTATCGTTCCCTAAAGGTTCTCAGTAATGTGAGCAGAACATTTGTAATGTTATTTATCACATATATCACAAACGTTTTACATAATGGAAACAGTGGGAGCTCTTTCTGTTCTCTGTTCTGCTGTGGTGAGAGTTTTTAGAGATCCCTTACAGGACTGATCCTGTGAATTGCATTGGGTCATAAAATAACAACTGAATGTACAGGCCTGGGCAAAACTGAGCAAGACTGTTGCTGTAATACATCTGTGTGGTTTATAATCTTTCTCCTTGCGCTGAAAACTCTTAAACGTAGATCTTAATAAAGCAGGTTTAATATGTTGACCTATTAAGTGAAAACTAACATACTGTAAATACTTTACATTGACTAGCCTCAACAGTTTAGTGTCAATAGTGTTGAAAGGAAAGGAATGCAGACTGAATGGATCATTCACATACAGACACGTCCTGCAAAGTCATACATCATCATTTCCTGTCCTTCATCACTGTAGAACCTGTTCCAGTCTGACCAGTTATTTACCCTCCTGTCACCAGACGAGGGCGCCGATGGGCCACATGAGCTCTTAACCCTTAAACTCCTGCCTCTCTGTCGCCCTCTCTGTTTAAAACACAACACTGCAGAGGCTAAAGTCAAGAATCAGACCAGACAGATAAATGATATTATTATAACACATTTCTCCTTGTGAATCAAAGAGATTGTTGAACACTGATCTGTTACATATTAATCAAATCAAATCTATGAATTTTGACTATTGAATATTTTTGAATATTGAATATTGACTTTTATTGTATAGAAAATAATCTGATGTTTTTAAAACATCTGGTGTGGCTGACAGAGGAAAACAGGAATACAGGTCTGGAATAACGTGAGGGTGAGTAAATTTAACTATAACACTGGCATTTTCTGTTTTACCATAACTAATATTAAGTAATATTTTACTCTAACCACTGGGCCAGTTTCAGTCCATTGAAAGCATGTGTCGTGTCTTTCCTCCTCTCGCTGTGTGATGCTGAGGGAGATTAAAGTGAACTATCAGCAGTGTTCAGGTATTTGTATTGTAACAGTTGGGTGGGTAACTGATCGCTTCACACTGACGTTTTACTGAAGGTCGGATGGAAATAGATGTTACAGCACCAGCTGCAATGGATCCGTCCACCCGCTGCTGAAAGCTTTTGTTCTGTATTAGGGGTTGCCAGGTTGAAAACCATAAATCCTCCTCACATTACAACATTACATTACAGTCTCAGTGTGGTACCTACATGAAGAGGAGAGCTGTACATTTGTCCATAGTCTCTAAATACATAAACATTCATGCCAGAGCAGGTTTTGTTTTTAAAACCTATTCTTCTATGACAACTAAATAAAAGAAAGTAGTTTATTCTCTAACCATCTCACACACACACACTATTCAAAGCCTCTGGAATCCAGTCTATGAGTAACATGTCATGAAGGGCAAACACAACAGGTGTGACTGCTATATGGAGAACAATGAAGCAACAAGCAGTAGATGGACATACTGAGAGCTGAGATGACACAGGATTAGTTTAGCTGTAGAGAATCAAGTTACACAATGACCATTAAAGTTCTGCATGTGAAGGTTTTTGCCTAGATAAGATGAAGACTTGTTTGATAGAATTCAGCTGTCAGTTTTTAACACTTCGCTCAAAAAAGATGAAAGATAAAAACAAATATTCATGTAATATAATTACATTGTTTAATTGTTTTGGGGGGCGATTCACACTAATGCCGTCCCTCTAGAACTAATTAGCATATTCATGAACCCACATAAGATTATATTTAAAGGGACAGAAGCACCAAGAATAATGGAAGTTGGAGTTTGACTAGTTGACATCACAGTTAAAACTGTAGCGACAGAGTCAGAGGAAAGAATGAAGGGAGCGGGCCAACAAACAAATCCAGGGATAAGTTTAGGGATTGTGTGTGTGTGTGAGATCTGTGACCATCACTCACATCAGCAGCTTTCTTCTCAGCTATCTCCAGTTTCTCCTGAGCATCTCTGAGGGCTTCTGCGTATTTGTCCAACTCATCCTCAGTTCCTTTAAGTTTCTTCTGCATTTGAATCAGTTCGTCCTCATGCTGAAGTAACAGGAAGAAACAGTGAGTAACATCACCACCACAATCACCCCCCAACACCTCTAACCCCACTGCCATTATATGACACCATTCAGGGTCTATATAACATTACAAACGCTTTTACTCGTTTTCTCTTAATCTGCTAAGCAGACGGGTTGGCAGAGATCTTTCTTGAGATCTTCAGCTCCACCCACATCTCATGTCTTCATTCATCCTGGATTCTTCCAGTGGAACATCACAGTTTTCCAGACACTCATTAGTTCTGATGCATCAGCATTTAAGACGCTTTAGCAGCTCGTCTGAAGGTGATTTTTAGTGAGTGTATGAAACGGTGTAAAATTATGGGTCATGTTAAATGTTTCCATTAACAATCTTCTATGGCATCATGTAGCAACTTTTGTTTTGTGTGTGCAAATACTTTTTAAGGCCCTTGCATATTCCAAAAACATTCAGCTCTTCTTAACATCTGCACTGAATGAAACCTCTCAGATACTTTTAGCATCACATTCATGCTTGTTTATGTCATGAGGAGTTGAAGATCTTCTGTCTCACCTGTTTGCTTCTGTCCTCTGCTGCTTTCCTGTCGGTCTCCGCCTGCTCGGCCTGGTCCAGCGCGTTCTCCTTATCCAGCTTCAGCATCATCATCTTCTTCTTCACGGCCTCCATCTTGAGTTTGGTGGGGAGAGCTCACAGTGAGGTGAAGAAATCGACTGAGTGTGTGACCAACGGTTCGGCTCAGGAGCTGGTCGAGAAAGTTACGTAGAGAGAGAAGGAGAGAAGGAGAGAGGGAGAGACCAAACTCAGCCTGGACTAGTGGGAGGGCATTTATATCAGAGGCATTGTGCCCCTTTTTTAAACAAGCCCCACCCACTGATTACAGCTCACCTAATACAGTCACAATCCCTGCCTGCTTCTGATGGGGCAAAACTATATCAGCATTACTGAGTTAATTCTTTCATTTAATTCTCTGATTTAATTTATTAATAACACTTTGTAATGCTAAAAACAACTATAACTTATAATTATACACCTTATAAGATCAATGCAACGTATACATAATTGCATTATATGTAATTGCATTGATGTACAGATTTTGTCAGCTGCATGTATCAGTTTAACTCTTCAGTGAATATTCTCTCATCACCAGTGGAGAATAAAGACACCAGAGACAAAAGAGGAACAGAAGCTGTTGGATCTATAATAAGAGTTTGTGACAGTCACAGGTGTCTGTCTCTGTGTCCCTTTATAACACATCAGTCACACAGTTATTCTAACACAGTTATTCTTCACAGGTTCCCCTCCAACATCGCTCAGCAGCCATTTTACAGCTAACAGCTTTAGGTCGTAAGAACATTTCCTTAACATTTCCATAGAGTAACAAAAATGTGGCTCCAGGAACATTTGTATTAACATTATTGCTTAAACTATAAGATCAATATTCAAACATTTCTTTAATTCTGTAACGTTTTTAATATGCTCCACTAACTACTTAAGAATTATATTAATAATGTTTTTGATGAAGAAAGCTTACTAATGTTAAACCCTTTTCTTCACACACACTCACTCTCAGCAGAGACAATGAGGTAAATGTGTGTGTGTTGTACTGTCAGACTATTAATACTGTCTGTTGGCTGACATTGTCTCATGGATTAGTGAGTGACCAGCGAGACAAATCTGAAACTGATCTCATTAATGCAAAAACAATATTTTTACATGATTATCAAGTAAATTAAATTATTTTACTTTTCACTCAAGAACAAACTGGAGAGAATCAAACGTTTTAATTCAACCCATATTTCTGTATTTAAACTCTGAAACATGTATAAACATTTTAATGTGTTTCTCACGTTTCCATACAAACATTTGAATGAAACTTTTTCACAGATGAAGATTATCATCTATGATAACAGATGTTGTTTCTTGACATGTTGAACTGAATATAATAAAAGCATAAGACACATCACAGATTTACTGACAGATCTGGTGATGTGATATAACATTTCATTTTATAACTAATCTCTGCTTGAGATTTCAATATAATTTCACACATTCTACATATATTTCCTTCATAAACGCCCTCAATTCTGTGAAAACCTTGTGATCAAAACAGATTCACATCGTTATTAAAATACGTCCATAAAATATTCTTGTTCTAAATTACAAAGGCAGTAGTTTTGGTCCAATAAAAGTTGTTATATTTTTTTTAACGTTATATATAATGTTATATATAATGTTTTAACATGCTAGTAAATCTTTCAAATCAAATTCTTTACACCCAAAATAATGGAAAATAAATACATTTAAAATAGACATTTCTTTACAATTCTCACAAACACAAATGCTCATAGAAAAAGAAACTCTATTCTTTGCATGCTTCAGTATGTTTATATTTATAATCAGATGTGTTCTGTCCTCACATACAGCACATCTGAATATCTGAATGTTGCTGTCAGTACACACAAAAGTTAGACTATAAAACAGTGAAAAACCGTTTAGGTCAAGAGTAAAATCAGTGACTCTGCCTCTGTCTGACATCACAACACTTTGGCATAAGCTCATTGGTTCATGGATGTCAAAAGCCTGTCTGATTGGACTGAGATGTTGAACATTAACATCCACACAGAAGCTGTGAGCGGATTAAACTAAATACTGTGTTTAAACAATGAAATGAAGTTGTGCTCACGAGTCTCTACAGTTTTACTGAGAACTCAAAAATATTAGCAGTGTGAGACACAAGGTCCCCAGGGTTCCTGGTGGTCTCGCTTTCTTCAGGAATGTCCTGTAAATCTGAAGAACAGAAATGACATAAATAACTAATTCTGCTGACCAACAATCATAAAAGCAGAAACAGGATTTAAAGTGTCAGTTTGTGTATCATGATATGTGACAGAAAACTAACACCCTAGTGACCATACAGAACACACAGAAGACCAGACAGATCACATTGGCAACCACACAGAACACACAAGCTAGTTTTTAGTCAATATATTCTGTATTATCTTCTGACCTCTGGTACTTTCTGAATGAGGAGACACTCTCAAATCCCCTTCATCTTCATCATCATCATCAGATATGACATCCTCCACCTCACTGCATTCCTGCAAGCCATCTGATTGGTCCATTGATTCATGGCTGACCAATGTAGTGTCAGTGTTTGGGTCAGTATCGCTCTCTCTGCAAGGGGGCGTGGCCTTAAAGGTAAGAAAGATTTGATTTAATAATTAATTTTCATAGATGTGTGTGTTGTTCCATAGTTTGGATATAATATGAATAAATAAGAAAACCCTACAATTTAAACACCATTTGTTTTGATAAATATCTTTGTTGTTGTCTTTTCTACAGCATAGAATATAATTTATAAAAGAGTTTTAAATTATTCTGAGCTAAACTAGTCCACAGTGATCTCACCTGTTCTCCTGCAGGTCCACAGACCCCTGAGCTGCTCCTCAGACCCCTGAGCTGTTTCTCCAGCTGGGCTTTCATTCTCTCACTGTCCCTGAGTTTGCCATCAGCTCCTCTGAGGCGTCCCAGCTCCTCCTGCAGGAGGCTGTGTTGCCGCTGCAGCAGCTCCAGCTCACCAAACGAGCCCACGGTACTCACACCGTCCCGGGACAGACAGCGAGAGAGACGGACCCCGGTGCTGGCCGGAGACATGGGACCCTCCTGTACACTCAACTCTAAGATGGAGTCCTGCTGTATGACCACACCCTACAGAGGTAAACATTCTGTGTTACTGACAGCTACTGACAGTTACTGACAGTACAGACATGACAACAATTATGTAGAAAGGGGGGCAAAAAATTTGCTTACACATGGCAAAACACAAATGTAAATGTCATTTAGTTCTGAATTACATAAATAATGAACAATGTTTGTGGATGGTAATAATGTTTAAGTTTATGATGTGTAAAGTTTGTTTTGGAGTGTGTTTGTCAGATTTCTGCAGTGCACATACCTGCAGAGCGTGTAGCTGTGCACTGAGATCAACCAGAATCTGTGACACCTTCTGAAACACACACACACACACACACTGTATCAACACCCACACATTTCCTGTCTGTCCTGTAACTGTTACACTGGCGTGTTTCTGCTCTGACTGAATGCTGGTACCTCATTTGCTGTTTTATCTGTCGTTCCATTTCCGTATTCATCCTGTAGCAACACAGTTTTTTAGAACACACACACACACACACACACAAGTTTTTGTTGTCAGCACAAACTCTGAAGATAAAACAGCAGTGATGTGAACTCAGAGTTGTGCAGTTTTTGGTGGGCTCAGGTTGCTATGGAAACCTGAGAGTTTCAGACGGGTTGAAATGACTAAAATGTTTGTATCAGGATTATATAAAAGCTCAGTAACTGCACAGAACCGTCTTACTATGGACATATTTACTGCACTGTGTATTAAGTTTGTGCTGTGACTGGTTGAGTCTCATTGCTAGGGTGTTGTGGGTGGTCAAAACACCCTTTTTAGGTCAGATTATATACAGATCCCTTTATACGGGTCCTGCAATATTTGAGTTTCACCTGAACCGACTGGTTCTCCTGAGAGCCGATGACAAACGTCTCTTGTCCATCTAGAGGTAAGAAAACAGCACATTGGTCAGATTCATGCTGATATCTGACCAATCAGAGACAGCAAAGACAATCTTTCATACACTGAAGCGTGTGTGTGTGTGTGTTTGACACGCACTGATCACTGAACTGCAGGACACAGGGGCGTCAGCAGTGGGTCCTAACAGCAGTTCTGTTAATCTGTCCACTGCAGAGGAGCACAAATATCAGTCAGTACTGAAGGATTTTATCACCCTGAAATTCAGTTGTAATAATCCATCTGCCTGTGACTTCCTGCCTCTCGTACCTTCGGTTATGGCCTGTGTGAGCAGCTGTTCCCCGCGGGCTGCCTCAGGAGACTCGGCTCTGAAGAAGATTCTGGAGCAGGGCGGCAGCGTGACCCTGTAAGATCCCATGACCTCGGCCATGTCAGAGAAGAGCGTCACGCGTTCCTGCAGCAGCTCTAACACCTCCCTGTCCTTCTGCTTAATATCATCTGATGCAGATAAACACACAGATGCTCAAACGCTAACACACACCGGACCGCTGCCGCCTTCAGCTGCTTATGGATCATTTAACCTGAATGCATTTAAATGTGACAGAGCGTCTAACACAAACCTTTGAGTCCTCGCAGAAGAGCTTTATTTTCACTCTCTATCAAAGGAAATTCCTCTCTTGATGGACAGCTGTCGCAAAATAACAAGAAAGTAAGATCATGAATATTAAAACATATGTACACACCACTACACTGAATGATATGTGTGATATGACAAATGAGTGTTGTTTATATACTGTAACTCTATACATTGTATATGTTACTCTGAGGGTTGTTGATATAACCTGTGAGCGTATGTACCTGCTGATGGTCTGCTGTATCAGACGTATCCAGGTGTTTCTGTCCTCTTTAGATGCCGCATACAGCTCGTACATCTCAGGTGGGCTGGACTCACTGCTGATCAGGAACAGCCCTCGCTCCTGATTGGCTATGTCTCTGACCAATAGAGTCTGCAGTGAGACCACAGCCGACTTATCCTGCATTAATAATGAGTAGAAAGGAAACATATTTTAATACATTGTACAAAAGAAATAATAGTGATGCAAATATTAAAATTAAATTAAATCTTACCAAACTGGCAAAGATGAACCTTTGATCTTTCTCTTGCAGGAACACCAGAACATCAGTCATCAACAGAACCTGAACATCTAGTTAAACACAGAAACAAAACAGATAGAAAAGTTGATTAACAGGCCCACCAACACAAAGAACTGTATCATTCCTGGTGCAGCAGCGGGTCTGTATCACACCTTTGAGTCGAGAGCTGGGGGTTTTCCAGTGCAGCGGCCCCTCATGGATCAGCTGTCTGCGGAGCAGCTCGGCCGGCCTGAACAAAGCTCCGGAGCGGAGTTTGGCCTCGGCGTGTGGATCCATCCTAGACCGGATCTCCTGTAAGCGCTGGGTCCGTTCCAGCTCCATCACCTGAAGATCCACGGAGCTGAGCAGCTCACGTATGAGAGTCAGAGCCTGAGACAGACCTGCTGCTTCCTCTGCATCATCTGAGAACATCAGCATGTCACCTCCGTACATCAGTATCTGCATATACTAGCATCACACATATGAAGTCTTCAGCGTTAGCATCTAGACCCTCCCCGTGTCTCACCTGTGGTGTTGTCACGGATCCGCTGCACCAGGACAGGGTATTTAGTGATGCGCTGTGTGACTAGCAGAACACACTCCTGGAAGCCGTGGCGTCGTAGCAGAGGCCCTCGACACGTCCTCTGAGAACACACAACACATCACGTGTTAAGGGTCTTAACACACTCACAGGTTTACCTCAGTCTCTGATGTTTCTCCAGAGGAAACGAGGCGATGACCTGTATGAGGAGTTCACAGCTATAAACCAATATCACACAGGTCAGATTAATGAAGACAGTAGTGTTCTTCTACTGTTTTGTTACAGTCTCATTTTTATTTTACATGCATGTACTGCTGTGAAGATGAGACTGAACACTTGTGTTCATCTCACTGACTGCACGTCTGATGTTCAGTTCAGCTAAATTTAAGAGTTCTTTATTTTTAAATTTCAGCTGGGTGATTCTCACACCCATATATTCATTCACAAAAGGTCCCAGGAACTTTTTAAAGTCTAGTTGTTTAGACATTTTAATAATGTTGTGTCATTGCCAACAATATGTAAACTATTCTTTCAATGTTACTCAAGAAGTCTGTAACATTTACATTTCATGTTATATATATATTCATTTAAAAATGTTCTATTAACGCTACGGCAGGAATGTTTTTGATAAGGTTGAAGATTATATGCAGTTATGTGAACGCTGTGTTAACACTGTTACCCGTATGAAGAGCTGGAGTCTCTTGTCTCTGGTCAGAAGCTCTTTGTAGAGTTTGACGACTTTCATGTGACGACTGCAGAACTCAGAGTAGACCTTCAGTAACTCATCAGCACACTGACCTGAGAACTGTGAACACAACACAAACAACAACAACACAAGAAGACAACAAACAGTGTAAGCTGTAATTTCACCCCTTCGTCTTCAGCTCAGTGTTTTCAGTGAAACGTTTCTCGTCATCTGAAGGCACCTGTTGAATGAGCAGGTCACTGATGTGTGTGATGGTGAAGTTGTGCGAGCCGTCGGCCTGCAGACTGTGTGTGCGACGCTCCAGCAGTCGTGTCAGAAAGTGTGTGTGTATCGTCAGCAGTCGCTCCAGGCAGGGAAAGAGCGCGTGAACGACCCCCGGCTCCAGCTGCACCTCCTCCAGCAGCCCCCGTCTGAAGACCCCCTCCATGATCCGCAGGGTCCGCACGTGGTGGAGCTCCGTCTGGATCAACTCTGAAACATGAACAAGCAGCTCTTGAAGCCTCAGACCTGCTGATCCGCAGGGGCAGATGTTTGTTATGCAGAAACGTTCTGCTAACCGTAAATTACATCTTGTCTCTTGATAACGTCTTTACGGTGAGACTGTAAGTAGGCGGAGTCTACGGCCATGCTCCAGGAATCTGCCTCAAAGTCCCGCCCCTCAAACGCCAGCTGCTCCAGCAGAGAGAAGTGTTCCTCTCCTACACAAACACACCACAGCTCAGAACCATCAATTCAGCATCAGGTGGGTTTGATTTTAAACACCAACCAGCTCCTCTGAGAGTTCTGCTTGTGTGTGTCTCACCCTCATCGTTGAGGGACTCCATGGACATCGTTCTGCTCCTGAAGTTCAGCGAGTCTGTGGACTGAGACAAAATCCTGCGCAGTCCCAGAGGATAATCATCACTCAGATTCCTATTATGTCCACACACACACCACACACACACACCAAACACAAACCACACACACCACACGCACACCATATGCATGCACACAAGATGTGGACACAAGCATCACAATACATGCACACGACACAAAAACACAACAAAATAAGAAGCAGTCACTATAATCACCATGGAAACAGAATATGAGAAAATAAGTGTGTAATGAAACATAAAAATTACATAATATAATGACAATAATAATGTGAACACACAGGCAATTTATGACACTTAAAAATGCTTACATTAACCTGCAACAGCCCCAAATACACACACACAGATATATGTAGTTCTGCTCCTCAGATCATGTTGTTATGATGGTATATAAACACACAGTGTTTCAGTGAAGTGTTGATAAACACGTTTGCTCAGCTAATATTGTTTTAATACATTTAATAACCACCTGCCCAATTCTGTCATTTCCACAACTCACCCTGCAATGTTATTGGTGGAGACACTTTTGGAGAGTAAGAGAGAAGATCGGCGGCGTCGGGAGCCGAGCAGCGACTGACGCAGACTATCTGAGGGGTAAATGGCCGATCTTGGTCTTTCCTCTAGAGACGCTTCAGACAGACAAAAACACATCAGACATGCTTTCACTCTCACAGAGGAACAACCTTCATCTCACTCTCACCTCTGTTCCTCATCATCACATTCTGAGGGGTAGAGTTACTCCTCATCAGCGCCAGTTTCTGTTGCTGTTGTGAAAGATACAGACAAACACATTTAGATGCCTTTGCATTTAGATGTGTGTGTGTGATACTGGACATTCACACACCTTTTGTTTCATTTTGACACAGTTTGGTAGCGTGTCTCTGCAGCGATTGTGGATGGTGACATTACAGCCTGAAAAACAGAAGACAAACAGAAAATATTCTTTCATCTCATTTTCTGTTATATAATTAAAGTTCATCTGCTTCCACCAGACTGTAATCTTCATTCAATCACATTTATGAATAACTGTGATAAAGGTGATCTTCAACAATCACATTTGAGGAAGTGTGTTAAGTATGAACATATGATAATTTGTTCCTGGAACATTTAAGAAGTTTTTGAGACGTTTACAGAACGCTAGCCAACCTTCTGAGCACATTTGAAATAACTTTTAATACTTGTCTCTCTCGTCTCTCTGTGCATGTTTGAGTTAATGACGTATAACACGCTGCTCACATCTGGAAGTTCTGCTCAGTTTAAGCTTTTGTCTCTGTATTGTTTCAGCGCAGCTCTGCTTCCTGTTTTGAGGGTGTCGTGGGAGGAAGACGGACAGGATTCTGTGAGGTTTCCATGTCTTAACCCCCCACAAACTCAAACAAACACTAGATCTGCAGAATGGTTTGTGTGTGAAGTTCATGAAGATGTTTTGCTAACATTCTCAGAGTAAGAGAGAACAGTACAGTAGCAGTACAGTAGCAGTACAGTAGCAGTACAGTAGCAACACATGAATGTGGAAATAATAACTCTGGTCTTAGATGAAACTGATTGAGTCATGCTGAAATCTCTGACTGTTGTTTGACACATTGGGATTATTGTGAAATGATGTCAAGAAGTTGTTTAGAAGAGACTGAGATGAAACTCTAATAGCTCATCAGATCCAGTGTAAGAACTGATCTGGAAACAGGTGGTGGGTTCAAACGCCTCTCACTCAGCCTGTTGCTGGGTATGGAGGCAGAAACTACATGCACACCTACATAAACTCCCAGTGCAAGACCAGAGCAGCCGAACACAGAGACAGCGAGCCACTGCTTTCAGTGAACGATTAATTCTGCCTGGCTGCTACAATCTGATGTTGATGACAAAATAGGAAAGAAGTTTAAAACAAAAATAAAAGAGAGAACAAGAAATGAAAGATAAGCTGAATGAAGAGTAAAAACAGGAAAGGGTGTGAGAGTTTATATATGTAAATGTGTTTAACAGAAACATTCCAGGAACAAACACACTGTCAGCAAGTTATGCTGATGTGTGTTTGGTTTAAAAACAAGTTACAAACACATACTGCATTAAAACTGTCCAGCAAGGACAAAACAAAATAACATTTTATATATTAACACAGAATGTTTATCCACCTGGAATAATATGTTCACCATAAATATGATGTTTACGACAGTTTAAATTAAAAAAACAAACACATTTTAAATGAAAATTTGAAATTTTTGAAAAATAAAAAACTTCTGTTTTAAACTTTTGAAATGTGTGGAATTATAACAATTTATTTTGTTTTATGCTGCATGTACTGAACATGGAACATTGTGTGTGTGTCTGTAAGTGTGTGTCTGTAAGTGTGTGTGTGTGTATGTGTGTGTGTCTGTAAGTGTGTCTGTAATTGTGTGTCTGTAAGTATGTGTGTGTGTGTGTGTGTGTGTGTGTGTGTGTCTCACTCGGGCAGCTGAGGGCTTCTTTAGCTGTGATGCTCTTGTTACAGGCTGAACACAGTGTTGTTCCAGACACAGTGAGAGAGTTGAAGAGATGACCGTTACTGTAGTGTGCCTCTCTCTCCCTCACTTCTCTCTCTCTCTCCCTCATGCGCTCCTTCTCCTTATTCTGATCAAACCAGAACAAAACCTGTCAGTCAGTCAATCACACAGAGCCTCAAAAACAAGAGATTAAATCACACAAACAACAGAATAGCATCAGACTGCTAGCACTGCAAACTCTGCTTGTCTCTACAAAATCTTCTTGTTTAATGTGTTAAGAATTATTTCACATAAATAACTATAATAAACACACACACACATCTAACAGAACATGAGGTCACAGAGTTACTGTTAACATGAAAGTTAAATTCTTTGTAAAATGTCTGTCGCATGTTTAATGGACTCTTTTGACACACAGAACAGGAAGTTATGAGAGAGCACTTCCTCTTTCTAAACATGAGGTTGCCATAGAAACACTGACATGTGCTGAAATTAAGCAACAGAAAATGTTACAGGTCACAAGAAACAGTAACATCATTAAACCAGACGGATGCCACTGTTAAGCAGATGTTAAACTGCCCAGTTTCACCTGCTGCTGTCTGGTATGTGTGTGTATGACATCATCCGTGGTACGTGTGTGTATGACATCATCTGTGGTACGTGTGTGTATGACATCTGTGAGAATGGGAAGTCACTGTGAAGCTCTCCAGCCATAAGAAAGTGGCGTGAGACTGACAGGATTAAGTTCTGCAGTTAGTTTAAGCTTCAGAGATGGTGCGGCCTGCTGTTGACGCCACTGGCCAATAGGAAGCCACGACTGTTTGCAGCTAATGGCATTACTGGAGATCAGCAGAAAACACAAGACACTAACTAACCAGCCAGCAGCCCCTAACCATGAAGCTACTAACATAATAAGAGATGACACACACCCATCTGTGCCCAGACCTGCGTTTGGATCAGTACCTGAAGCTGTATATGAGAGCTATTTCTATGGCAACTAAAACTAAAATACACATACACACACACACAACTGAAACTCATACACACACACAACTGAAACTCATACACATACACACACAAAATCTGTTGTTTAACAATCCCACTCAGCAACACCTACACAACTAAAACTCAACTCCAGCCACTTATTTGTCATAAGAAACAGGTTTTAAGTTAATAACTGATGCATGTGTAGTGCCAAAACACACACAGTGTTTAGAGAAGCATGTTTCTGAACATTGTGTTGTGTTAAGCGCTGTGCAAATAAAATAAAACACTAATATAACAGGATACTGTTCAAACACTCATGCATAAACCCAATAAGTACCCAGTTAAACCCGTGAAGATTGAGGTGTAACAGTGTGTGGTGGAGAGACGGGTGGGTGTCCGTGTGTTGTGTATGTCTCTCACCCTCTGACTGATCTCTCTCATCCTCTCCTGCCGAACTTTCGACAGATCCGCTACCCGAGACATCACGATCTAACGGGTTCGGTGGAAAACGACACGATTCTCTACAGCAAATATCACAACCAAAAACCTGAGATCCGTCTGTGAGCGAGAGTTTAATACGGCAGCGCGTCTACATCCGCGGACGCACGCACCCGGCGCTTCCTCTCTCTCTCTCTGTGTGTGTGTATGTGTCTTATCTCTCTCTCTCTCTCTCTCTCTCACTGTGTCTCTGTCTCTCTCTCTCACTGTGTGTGTGTGTGTCTCTCTCTCTCTCTCTCTGAGATGTGCAGGTAAATAACTGTAACGTGACACTAATGACCATTTATCAGGTTAAATAAAAAATGAAACATAACTTTGTGCATCAGGATGAGGTTTAAATCACTGTGCAAAACTAATAAAGACATTTAGTTCTGGTGTATAACTCATCAGTGCTGCAGTATTTACATTTATTTCCTTGCAGGAATGTTCCTGCAGATCTGCTAAACCTAAAATGATGAGCTGCATGTAACACTGCCTGTCTGAACTGATCTGTCGTCACCTCACATTCACATTATTTTAACCTCTGTGTCGTTTGGCCCTCAGACACTCTGCAGACAGGAAGCTGTAGCTGTACCTTACGCTGAGCCGTCATCCTGCGCAGGAAATTGAGCGATCGCCCCAAACGATTTCCTGACGCTCCTTTATGTTCCTCACTCTCTGCCTTTACGTGCCTTCGGTCGATTTCCCAACCCAGAGCGATCGACTCGCTGTCTGTACTGAGAATCAGACATGACACTTCTGGATGTTAACATGTAACATATTAAAAACAATCATTATTAGAAGCTGAGCACCTGTGAGATGATCCTCTGATCTGACCGCAGTGAAGACAAAAAGCATCTGATTGATTTAGAAACAGAGCTGGAATAAAATGTGACGTAACACTCTCAGTTTCAGGAGTTAGTGTAAATACACCGTGAGAGTGAACTGAGAAACAGACGTATAATTTAACATATATCTGTCTATGTTTATATTAAACTCTTGTATAAACATGCACATTTAAGTACAGTGTGTATCAAATGTGTGCTGCATTTAAAATTGCTTCTAATTCTAAAGTCACATTGTTAATTTCACAGGTTTCGACGGCTCAATATTCATCTCCTGCTTCAAATAAGTTCATATTATAAATAAAAAACATGTATGTGTATGATGTCACATAATAAGTTCTGATAACTGACCGTGGCAGTAAGAGCACAGGCAGGGGGCGGAGACACTGCAGCTCTGCATCTGATTGGACTGTTCCTGAGGGGAGGAGTTTATTAAGCATTAGAAAAACTGATGGATAATGTACAGAAAAGATGTCAGGGTGTTTTTCAGTCAATCATCCGTTAGTCATCTATTACTTTAGATCATTTGAGATGTTTTTGTCATCTTCAGTAGTTTATTGAGTTGGTCTCTGTGGTCAGATGCAGACCTCCAGCACGGAGCACACACACACAACACACACACACACAC
>JBAJNP010010780.1:0-15853 GCA_036877545.1 Yasuhikotakia modesta
ACCACTTCCTGTTGACTGCAGGTGGCGCTATATCCGTAACTGAATATTACACTGTAGATGTGTTTAGGCCATGATTTTTATCAAATGTGTGAAGGATGGGGCCAGTCAGACACTGTAGGCCTGAGATACAACACCGTTTTCTTCATGGAAAAATGCAAAACTTAGGCAGCCCGCCACGGTCGTGTTCTTGCATGAAAACTCAAATGCTTCGCAATTTAACATTGCAAAGGCCTTAAGATGAGAATGACACCACCACAAAGTTGATCGGATAAAAACTTTAGGAAGAGTTTGTTAAAGTATGACACGTGGAATTTGTCAAAAATAATAAAAAATCTAGATTTAATTAAAAATAAATAATCGTCTATTGGGATTAGAGGTTTGCTCCAAGAGACTTTTTTTAATGAATTAAAGTGTTCTATGAGCCTACCAAATTCGGTACATGTGCGTTAACCATAGTGCCCTGGGCAGGTTTAGGTGGCGCTATCGAGCCATTTTGCCCCGCCTAATTTTAATTCCTCTAATAGACTTGAATTTTCGCTGGGGCTGGTGCGTGTGCGTGTGCAAAATCTGGTGAGTTTTCGAGCATGTTAAGGCCCTCAAAAGTGCGATGAAAGTCGGAGCGGAAGAAGAATAAGAATAATTAAAGCTGCAAGCAGCGTTAAGCGGGACCTCGCACCGGTGCCACTGCCAGCCACCGCCACCCAACACTGCCAGCACCACCCAGTGCCACCACCATGTGTTGGCTTTAATAACAGTGATTTGTGGGCAAAAGCATATGTTAATTGTAGTGTAAAATATGCCACTTCCTGTGTAAAACACACCACTTCCTGTTGACTGCAGGTGGCGCTATATCAGTAACTGAATATTACACTGTAGATGTGTTTAGGCCATGATTTTTATTGAATGTGTGAGGGATGGGGCCGGTCAGACACTGTAGGCCTGAGATACAACACCTATTTCTTCATGGAAAAATGCAAAACTTTGGCAGCCCGCCACGGTCGTGTTCTTGCACGAAAACTCAAACGCTTTGCAATTTAGCATTGCAAAGGCCTTAAGATGAGAATGACACCATCAACTTGAATGACAAGTTGATCGGATAAAAACTCGTTAAAGGAGTTTGTTAAAATACAACGCGTGGAATTTGTCAAAAATAATAAAAAAATTCAGATTTAATTAAAAATAAATAATCGCCTGTTGGGATTAGAGGTTCACTCCAAGAGACTTTTTTAATGAATTAAAGTTGTATATAGACCTACCAAATGTGGTACATGTACATTAACCGTTGTGCCCTGGGCAAGTTTAGGTGGCGCTATGGAGGCATTTTGCCCCGCCTAATTTTAAAAACCTTAATAGACAGAAATTTCCGATGGGGCTGGTGCGTGTGCAAAATCTAGTGAGTTTTCAAGCATGCTAAGGCCCTCAAAAGTGCAACAAAAGTCGGAAAGGAAGAAAAAGAAGAAGAATAAACAACACAAAAACAATAGGGACTTCGCACATTAGGGCTCGATCCCTAATAATAAACAACCCAGAAACAATAGGGACTTCGCACATTAGTGCTCGGTCCCTAATAAACAACACAGAAACAATAGGGACATCGCACATTAGTGCTCGATCCCTAATAATAAACAACACAGAAACAATAGGGACTTCGCACATTAGTGCTCGGTCCCTAATTAATGTGATACAGAAGTGCGATATGGGGCAATACAGTTTGAAGAGCCACTCATTCATTATACAATAATACATTTGATAAGAATGATAAGAAAAACAGTGTGTGTGTCTAACACAAAATGAAGAACCTGCTATAATAATGATCCCAACCTTATAGCACCTATCACATTCATTAGTGATTATTAGTGATTAATCACATAATTAGGGTAATCTACTACTACTCTACTATATAATCTCTGGAAATCTGTCCATCTTGACTGCATATTTATGCATATATTTATATTTGAGTATTGTGTGTATAGTGTGTAACAGTTTACAAATTTGTTTTAAACCCCAGATCTCTCACCAAAAACATTTACCATTAACAACTCTCCAGTTATTTGTAATATACAATGTAAAAAAAAAAACGAAAAAATTTAAAGTACTTTTAATATAGGTAGAAACTTTTTAATGTAACAGTGTACCGAACAATTATTTTCAGAATAGTAGATTAACTGTATCTTAACTACTTTAATGTATACATAGCTTGAAGCTTGTCAAACAACAGTTTCACAATAGCTTCCCCAACACTGCCTCTAAATATTTTCACCCTTTCAAAATTGAATAAGCTTATGCCCACTTGAAAAGTAGTGCCACAGCCAAATGAAAAACAGATTGTTCTTGTGAAAAGTACCTCAGAAGGCAGAATGTACAATTCAAGAATGTAAGTCAACTGAGAATAAAACTAGAGAAGGTGAATCTTTACAGAATCTGTAAAGATTGTAATCTTAAAATGTCTGGATCTTAAAATACTTTATAAGGTCAAAATGAACTTGAAATTGAATGAACTTGGCTATATATGGTGTAGTATATTTTACAATGTTTCAATTAAAAGTCTTTTGTTGTTCTACTGAATAGGTCACAGACACCATGGATGGCTATTTTTATGTGAACTAACCCACAAATCCAGAAGGTCTATTATAAAGGATGTAATCCTATGTCATATCACATTGTATGTTGGGGCGGCAGGAAAATCTTAAGATCGCCCTCTGTTGCTGATACTGACATTAATATAGATAGCTGCTTATGATTTGTTTTGTGGAATTCTATTCACAATGTAACTGGTTACTATAAAAACAGTGTTACAATGGTATTTACTTCTGCTTCAGCCATCATTTGGTAGAAAAATGCAAAAAGCTGCCAGAGGTCGATTAATTTCTTTGATGGAAACAATAATTGATTAACCATTATCTTGTTGAATATTGAAAATATTCACTTTCCCATTGCCACTGAGAAGAATCAGACTGTAGGCCACATCAGCACAAGCCGTGTGTTATAAATTCAAATGTAATGTTAATTATTAAAAAAACCTTAATAACATTTAAAGACACTTAGCAATGTGATTAATAAGCAGTGTGTTTAGGCAGTTATGACATTATGTAATAAATGTGCTCCCAAAACAGGCATGAAACGCTGGAATCCAAATTAAACATTTTAATCCATGAGTGGGACAGAGGAACTAGGAGAAGCCGGAGGAGTAGAATCCTGAGATGAGGGAAGGCCGATGACAGACCAAGGTGAGGCTACAGGGACAATGAAGCCAGGTGGAACTAGTGCTCTGATGGGACAGGGTGGTGACGAGGGAGCTAGGTGGTATGCTGGAGCTACAGGGTCAGAGAACTGAGGCAGAGTTCAGGAATCATAGACTGATTGCGATGACTGCTGGTGGGCTGAGGGTGAGTGGAGGGACTGTCGGCTGACAACAGCAGTGTGGCTGTTTCAGCACGGTAGACATTTTCAGACATAGTAACAGCCGGAAAACCATACATGGGACCCAGTGTTGGCTCACCATCAGTGCTCATGCAGTGGGTGTAGCCTCCCTTGTCTTGGTCATCCACATTATGCTCCACCGCCAGCTCATGCACCTGGTCTGATGGCACCATCTCGGGCTCAGGGATGACCCTCGTCTCTGTCATAAATTCTTGTGATGGCTCATCGGTCGCCAGGAACTCTAACTCTCCATCAGATGTACACTCTGTGTACTGGCTGTGGCTCTGCACTCTGGGATGATGGAGGGTTGGACACTGGGTCAAAAGTGGGGCTGTTGTCCTTCTTGGTGAACAGCACCCACTCGCAAAAGCCAGTGGGCTCTCATGAGGACCCTCTCCAGACAGCTGTGCTTTTGTGGTATCGTTGAGCTTGTTGTGGTAGAAAAAACACAGCAGGTTGTCCTTGAAGTATGTAATTTCAGACAGGGCAAGAGATTTCTTGCTCTAGCAGGAGGATATGAAACAAGGGGATTGTTGAAATCCATAAATATAAAAAAACACTGGACAGAACAAAACAAAAGTGTAATTATGCACGCCACTTACTTTTTTGGTTAGTTGTTCTGTAATAAATGCATTTGAAAAACAGGCATGAAACGATGAAATTCAAAATAACTGTGATAACCAAGGAATGTGATGATAACCAAAGTAACCAAAATGATAACATGGATGAATGAGTCCAAGGAACCGTGTGTAATGCCACATTCCATGCCACTCCCTCTCCACTTCCTGTTTCCTGTTCACCCATTTCCTGTTTGGTTCCTTATAAGCCATGTGCTTCCAGCCTCATGTTGCGAAGTATTGCCAGTATCCCCCGATCTGCATACTAAGCGTTTTCTGGACTTTCTGGACTCTACCACGTGTTTGATCTTGCCTGTTTCTCGTTTACTGCCTCGTTTACTGCCTGGATTTTGCCGTTTTGGATTTGTTTGCCTACTGTGTATGGCCCTGCCTGCTCACCATTGTCTGTTTGCCATCTGCCCTGAACTGTGCCTGCTTAACGTTTACGAGTGTTTACTGCCTGTCTTGACCCTGCCTGCTCTTTGTTTATGTCTTTGGATTTGTGTAATAAAACACACATGGATTCTAACCCCTCTGCCTCAGCTTTGTTTCAGAATTCTTCGCCTGATCAGAATCCAGTGGAAGTTGTACAAATCCAGGCTATGCTAAGTCAGGCAATTCACCATGTTCGCTATTCCCCTCTGATCCCGCCACCACTGGTAAAGTTTGCAGAACCTGATAAGTTTCGCAGTTTTATCAGGCAAGTGGAGAATTGCATTAACAATCATGCTGAGGCTTTCTCTACTGGCGATAACCGTTGTGCTTATATGTTTGCATTAATGAGTGGTAGAGCATCTGAATGTGCTTCTTCAGTTTGGGAGAAAGACTACAAGTTACGCACAAACTTTGCTTTCTGATGCCTAATATGCAGCATCGAAAAGTGTTTGAATATCCTGCGGTGGGCCAGGATTTGTCTATACAATTACTCAAAAAAGGTAATAAATCCGCTGCTGAACATGCCATTCTCTTTCGTACCCTTGCTGCTCAGAGCGGCTGGAGCGAAACTGCCTTACATGCTGCCTTCCATAAGAGTTTATCTGTTATGCTTCAAGTTGAATTGGCCTGTAAAGGGGAATTCCTTAACCTAAGCGAATACATCACCATAGTCATTCACATCTATAACCTACTGCAGAATGCAGTACTTTATATGCATCTAGCGCCCACTATGAGTACTTAGTCATGCCATTTGGGTTGGCTAACGCATCTGCAGTTTTCCAGTCCTTTGTCAACAAAATCTTTAAAGATTTGTTAAACTCCTGCGTGGTCGCTTACAGAGTGAGGAAAAGCACATTTCTCATGTTAAAACTGTACTTTCTCATCTCTTACAGCACCAGTTATATGCCAAGGCGGAGAAGTGTGAGTTTCACGTAAAGCAGACTACGTTCCTAGGGTACATATTTAGTCATCAGGGGGTGAAAATGGATGACAGTAAAGTGTAAGCAGTCACTGAATGGCCGAAACCGTCTACTATCAAGGAACTTACTATAGGATCTCTCCTTCTTTTCATATCTCTTTGTTAATACCAGTCCACCAGGAGGTCGGCCCCTGAGAGATGTGCAAGAACCACTGCCACCTTTGGACATTGATGGTAATCTTGCTTACAAGGTGAGCGAGCTGCTAGATTCCCGCCGGAGAGGAGGCTGCCTCCAGTATTTGGTGGACTGGGAGGGCTATGGCCCAGAGGAGAGATCCTGGTTGGCCGCCCACAACATTCTGGACCTGTCCCTAATTGAGGAGTTTCATCAAGCCAGACCCGACCGACCAGCAGCACGACCTTGGGGACGGCCTCGGAGAGCTCCAGGAGTCACTCCTAGAAGGGGGAGTTCTGTAACGCCACGTTCCATGCCACCACACCAGCACTTCCTGTTTCCTGTTCACCCATTTCCTGTTTGGTCAAGCCATGTGCTTGATCTTGCCTGTTTCTCATTTACTGCCTTTTGGGATTTGTTTGCCTACTGTGTATGACCCTGCCTGCTCACCATTCTCTGTTTGCTTCCTACCCTGAACTGTGCCTGCTTAACGTTTATGATTGATTGCTGCCTGTGTTTAGACATAAAACAGCTTAAAAAAGACAAACCAATAAACATTAATTGCAAGCAGGTGGGACTAATCAGACAAGACAAAAACAGGAACTCGAAATACGAGCAGCCATGAGACAAACCAAATAAGACAGTCCAGACAGGGGTGTTACACATTAATATATTTGCTATCCAGTGCCTTCTTTCTCCTCTTTAATTTGCATCCCAGTGTTTTGATATGTAAGGTGAAAGGTGAAAAACATTATATTGACTAGTTTTCTCTATAAACAATGATGTTGGTTATGGGCATTATTCTTGATATAACAGGAATGACCTAGAGTAGTGAATTTGACAGAAAATCAAAACACTACCCTAAACTCACTAGCACAAAGGCAGCACAATGATCCTAATATGGTATTGAAACAAAACACATTCACTCAGAATTCAGCACCATGTTACATTCTGTATACCTAAAAAAACACATCAATTGTAGTCCCAGGACTCTGTAAATGTACATAAATGCAAATCCAAAAGTCACCTTTGCTCATGGGGAATTAGATCTAGCTAGTCTTGCATAGCTAGATATTTTAGTGCTGCTAAAGGGCCTACAACTGACTTAAACTGATTAAGAACCACCTACTTGAACAGGAAGAGCCATTTGATTAATGGCTTCACCCACCTGCCTTTATTGACTTATGAAGCACTCCAATCATTGCCTATCTTATAACATCAAGGTCAGACCTATATTTTTTCCTCCTCAACTATAACATTTTACATTAAAATGTGTGATATTATACAATAAAGATCTAGTGACATATCATACAGGATTGCAGCAAGGTAATGAAAAGATCATGCTCTTTAATTTTGAAACATGGAAGTGAAAATTAAAAGTTTGAACTTACAGGAAAGTAGAGAAGTACAGATCCTGAAAGTATTGCTTCAACAAGAATAAGACCTGATGCTCTGATTCTCTGAAACATACAAAACAGAGGGAAAGTGAAAAACAATAAATAAAGTAATTTGTCCTTTAGTTCAGTTGGAACTGCCTTAAGTAGAAACCAGGCCCCAGCTTTACTTTGACCTAGAAAGTAAGTTTCTGTAAAAGAAGGTTAGAGGTTTCACATATTGGTGATTGGGATTTGCATTTCAGCCTCCACTCCATACATACTGGAATGTATACTCCATACGGATATAAAATGTAAATGGCATGCAACAATCATACAACTTTTGTTCTTCAGAATCTATGAAGCTATCTCTGTGTAATCTTGTGAAGAAATACAAAGTTGCGGGAGATACAGCACATTTCAGCAGATGTGTTCTTGATTTGACATCATCCCTTAACCAGTTCACCAGTTTAAGCCAGCTGCCTAAAAGTGTACCATTATTTTTAAAGTGTAGACTTACTGCAAGTACAAATGTCTTTTTAAACAATGATGTGTTCTCGTGCTTGTACCCTTGGTTGCAGCACTTACATTACTTTGTTTGATTGCTAAAAAATCTGCCTCAAGTGCTTGGGTCGCCAGCATGGTGAGGTGGCTTTTGTGGAAGAGTCATGTTCTTTTTGTGAGAATATGCTAATGAGAACATTACGACCATGTCTGAAGCCACCGCAATTTCTCTCCAACCCAGTCTATATGACGTGGTCAGTTAAGGTAAGCACCACAAGTGATGTAGGTAGCACTTCGGAAGTCTCGCCGCTGGCTCACTCTCTGTGGACCTTCCAAACTTTTTTATGCTCATTCTCTTAAACCTCAATTTCTGACAATCTCCATCTCTGGGTGGGGGTGCAAGATGACAAACTCTGTCTGAGAGAGGAGATCCCGTTTAATGGGGATCTCCCAAGGAGAGAAATGAGATCCGAGAACCATACTTGGCTCAGCCAGAGGACAAACAGATACCACGTCCTGGTGAATTATTTCCCAAACTCCTGGCAGTGTAATCGGGAGGGTTGGAAAGCAATTGCGGTGGCTTTAGACATCTCTGTTATGCTAACAGAGGCTCCCCTGTGGAGACCAAGTTTCTTGGAGTTCACCTGATGGAGAACATCTCCTGGTCGCTCAACACCAGTTCCACAGCAAAAAAAAAGCCCAGCAGCGCCTGTACTTTTTGAGAAGGCTGAGAAAAGCTTATCTCCCTCCCCCCATCCTCACAGAATTCTACAGAGTGACAATCGAGGGCATCTTGAGCAGCTGCATCCCTGCCTGGTGTGGACTGCACCGTCTCGGACCTCAAGTCCTTGCAGCTGATAGTGAAAACAGCTAAAAAGATCATTGGGGTCTCTCTCCTCTCATCATGAGTGCTGAGGTGGCATGCAGGAATTTGGAGGGCATGGTTGAAGCATTTAAAAATTGAGACAGCTTGTTAGCATGTCTGTTCTACCTGGGGCATCTTAGTGCTTGCTCAGCCCCGCCACATTGCCAAAGTAATTAGCAGCGGGCCAAAGATGTGAGACAAGTATGGTTTTTCCTAGAACCATGAATATGTAAGTACTCTTACCTCTTACTTTAATAATCATCTTAACCATAATCTTTAAATAAACCATTTAAATATGTCTATCATGATTATGCTAGCATCATGACAAATTATATTAGCATCACATTAAATCATGTAATTGACACTAGCATCATGCTAATTTATGCTAAAATACGGTAGTATTATACTATACTAATGTTTAATTATGCTAGAATATGCTCCTATGTAGCTTATGTTACGCAGATGGCAGAGCATTGCATTGGAAGCGCAAAGGTTGTGGGTTCGATTCCCAGGGAGCACATATACTGATGAAAATGTTTAACTTGAAAGTACTGTAAGTCGCTTTGGATAAAAGCATCTTCCAAATGCATAAATGTAAATGTAATGCATCATGTTAATATCATTAAAATACTCTGGCCTGTGTTTTTCCACAGCAAGAAACACTTAGGTTTTCTTAAGAAACTCTAGTTTTATTATTAATAACGTTTTATTATTATTTTATTATTAATTATTTTTTTTAAATGACAATTACAAAACTTTCCAGACAAGAAACAGTAAGATGCAAAAAGATACCTTGTTGCGGCGAAAGTGGTAGACAACCATCATGCTGATGAAGTCCAGAAGCATACAGAAACTTTGAAAGGAGGCCATGGCCAGTCGAAGGGCAGTGTCTTCTTGAGCTAGACATGGTGTTTCATCCCTGCAGGACTGACAACCTTCTCGGCATGGAAGACACCTCCCAGGAACTTCCAAGAATTCCTCACTGTATGAGTCCCGATCTAACTCTAACAACAGGTGGATGGCAACCAGACTATGACATTTCTTTTCATATGAATATACTGAAGACTGCTATGTGACTACAGGCATGTCCCAAATTACACATTTATGCATTATTCTATGACATTTTGTAGTATAACTTTTGTGAGTGTAGTATAAATAGTGAATTCACATTGAAAATTCAAAAAAGAAGCACACTTTAAGTACCCAGATGATGCACTTATTTAACAAAGTTCCTGTAATTCCTGTAGCTCAATTGGTAGAGCATTGCCTTAGCAGCACAAAGGTCGCAAGTTTGATCCCAGGGTATGAAGTACAGTACTGCTAAAATGTATACCTTGTATTAATCCTAAGTTGCTTTGGATAAAAGCGTCTGCCAAATAAATACATGTAAATAAAAAAAAAAACAATGTGTGGGATGCTGAACACTTTATGCACTCAACATAGCGAAAGAGAGAAGAAACTTTCAGACTCTGAGGCTGAAAATCCACAAAAAGTAAAGCTTGCTATGTGCCTGTGTTACATAGACAACTACATTTATCTGATATCAAAAGTACAATGTACAATTAGTTTTATGCATCTGATGTCATTTAACCTTGTTTGCCAAACCACTTTCGGTTAGTAAAAAACTGTTATTGTTCATTTGGGACAATACTACTTTTTTTCTTAAATTCATACACTAGTTAGTAGAGTACATAGTGCATAGTTTAAGTGCATAGTGTAGTTGGGACACAATTTATGAGGCTCTGGGATTCATCAAAATCTGACCTAAAACCTGATTTCTGGATGTTTTGGATCGTTTTATCTATGCAGCTTATAGTTTTTATATATTGTTTTAATATTAGTTTGACTTATTTTTATCGTAATGTCAGTATTAATTGAACACATGTAATTTAATAAACTGTACTACTACTGTTTTTAATATCTCTGGGTGGTTGATATAATGCTTGGAAAAAACAAAGAAGCTGGGTCCAAGTGCAGTTTAGTGAAGTTTAATCCAAAAGAGAAAAAGATACAAGGAGCACAGACACAACTGGGAACAAACAGCAAAACAAAAAACAATAACTAACCAAAAACCAGGGAAATACCAGGATAAAAACAGACAACCAAATCAGGAAAAACAAGACACATGTGAGAACAACCAGGCTAGGGCTACAGAATATTTTGGTCATGTATCAGTTCTTTGTATCTAAGGGAACTGAGATATTACATCAGCAAAGTAATGTTTGGGGTCACCTAATCACCTTTAGGAATGTGAATGTTCTTACTACAATGAACATTGGTCTGAGAGAAAAGAGCCAATGCAAACTGGCCAAAGGAGTTGTGAGCTGAGTCATTCCTATCCAGCATTTGGGTATATAGGACCAGCAGCACTTCAGGTTTGTGCTGAGGTGCCAAGATGTGGTCCCACCCATAGATCGAGTAGCAGGTGGGATATAAATTTCTCTTTTCCTCTTTCAGTAAACAAGGTAGCTATGACATACTCTTTCAATCAGTCATGTCCGACAATTTGTCAAAGTACTGACGTGAAATCAAAGTACTGACATATGACATATGCCCTATGGCAAGCATCACAAGTTGATCCAAGTTATTGGTTAGGGACGCAAATATGGGAAGGGTGTGCTCCTCTACCACTGCTTCCCTGCCTTCGTAACCTACCTATACACAAACAAAACTGCCAACAACTTTGCTCATTTATTGCTCTCAGAATGAATTCAGAAAACAATTGTGGGTCAGAATGAACATTAGGCCATAACTGCCTCTGCAAATTTGGTGAAGACATCGGTGTGGACATCGCTCCGAAGTAGGAAGCCCTGCCTCATTTTTCTCTTCAGATGAGTAAAACCCACTCTCAAATGCATATTGACATCTGATTTTCATCTGAAATGCCAAATGTGACAACTGAGGAGGTCCGTTGAGACTGACCCGGCCTGGGTGTCTTCACAGTCATGCTCAGGTCTAACAAAGTACTAACCAAATCCGTCACCTTACAGTGTTTAGTTGTGATGGTGGAAAGGGTGGCAGCAGAGGGGTTTTAATAAGGGCAAAAAAACAGGGCAAAGGACTGTTAAATGCTATTAAAAAACTGTTAAAAAGTAGTTAGGCAGTTTCTTCAATCTCCAAAGAATGATTGACAGTTTACGAAATGCACTGCGTCAGAAAATGTCTTCATGAAAAAAAGAACCAGCCGGCTTTATATACCAACATATTGGATAGGAGTGGCATTGCATGCAACTTCTAAGCCCAATACACATTGGCTCTTTCTGCTCAGGCCAATGTTCATTGCTGTGTTTTTCTTACTTTTTAATTACTCAGAGGTGATTGGGCTTCCAAGCGAGACCCTATACACGACTGAAAGAACTACAAAGACTGGAACAAAAAAACACGAAAGGGTGTGACGTAACATACACAATTACAAAATAAAACACAGTACAGAAAAGGCAGACATATGACAGCATGTCAAACTTTCAATGAAACAAACTTTCTAAGACAAACAACAATGAGATTTGCCAGTTTGCACTGACACACATTTGTTTCTCATAGTTCTGTTTTTTAAAAGAGACCTTACTTTAAGAGCCCTAAAATGCTTACTGATCTGTGTTTGTTTCTACTAGGGTGGTTAAAACTTCCTAAGCTGATACTGTCCAAAGTAATTTCTCCTGAGGTTGTGCAGTCAGGTAAAACTAATGCCAAACCATAATTATAATCCTTTTAAAGTGCTTAATATAGAACACAGAAACAATTGCAACTAGGAAATAGTGGCTGTACAATTGCAAGGGCTGATTTACAAACCAATGATCCACAGAATAATTTGATAAACCCTGTATGTCTGATTTCCAAAGAGACTCAGGGCTTTTGAAACATACATGAAAGCCTTGCCTATTAAATATGAAATAAGATAGAAATTGTCTGCAGAGCAGCAGTGTTTGCTATTTGCCTTTTGTGTAAATTAACTTACAAGACACATTTAAGTGTAACAACCTTATTTTTACATACATTAATTGATGTGCGCATAGGAACCCACTGTGTATAACCACTCTGAACACCTAACAACTACATGGCAGTGGTGCCAAGTTTTGCTCGAACAGGCATCACTTATATTCTAAAAATACTGCTTGCAACTCATCAGTGTTATTGCTAACTATTTAATTATTATGAATTGTCACAATACAATAAAAGTCTAAAGTAACGATTGTAAAACTATTTAGTTAGCAGTAAAAAAAACTACTTAATAACAACCCAAAATCATGACTGTTCAATACTTACTTGGGAAGCCATTGAGTGCCACTTGACTCGGGTGGTAAAAACCTGATTTGCATTGGCACTTGTATTTATCCAACACAAATCCATGGCCTGGAATTGGTTTACACTGAAAAAAAAAAGAATTCTACTTTAGAGCGTGACTTCACCAGTAATACCTCTTTTCCACCAGGGCCATACCGGTGCTGAAGTTGAACTGGTTGTGGTTGGCACCAGCACTGCAATTTGTAGCAAAATGTTACTATGGTTACATTAACGTAGCACTCTACAACTTTCGTTATTTACAAGCACAGTTCATGAGGCAACATTATAACAGGGTTAACCTTGGTTTATTGTTCTGTGTTTAAATATTTGTGCAGTTCCGACTTTGGGACCAGCAACTTCAGGGTGCCATGCCAGTGCCAGCTTTTTGACACCAGCACCTGTCAATGTTCGGTTGAAACACGCAGAACGAGTTCTAGATTGGGCACCAGCACCGGAACCGTGGTGTTGGAAATGAGCTATAAATGTGGCAGTTTTAAGATTTATAAGTTATAAATACACATAAATACTAAGATTAACATCTAAACATTAAAATTAACTTCAGTACTTCAAACCCCTCAAATCCTTCAAACATTCAGGTGTGTGTGTACGAATTACAATTTCTAACAGTATATTCAATATTATAGGCTCTACCAACATAATCTGGAAAATCTGCCCCAATTGTATTGTACTGTTTTTTTTCTTTTATATTATTTATAAACCACTTGTACTATATTTCACATTCATTCATTATATAATAATATGTGTGCCACGCACAATAAATATATTTTACTGAGCTCTAACCAAGCAAAACCACAATTTTGTGATCTTTTGAGAGCTGAAGTAAACTCAGCTTTTAGTGTGTTGTGCTTCAGAAACAGAAATAAGTTGAATTACTGTGAAGTAGGTCTGAACAAATCACAAGAAAAATAACACCAAGATAACACTGTGCTGTAAACATTATGCAAGTGATGTGAGAAGGAAATACAGTGAGGTTTTCACTAGGCTAGATACTGAGATCTCAGAAAGGTTTAAATTAGTCATTTTTGGCACCTTTTAAGAAGAGCTTTATGAGAGAAGGCCTTAAAGGCAACATTATAATTATGCATTTCTGTTGTTTCTTACTGAAATATAATTACATTTATTTTAGATTGATTAACTTTTGACTTACAGACAACATTACTAGCTCCCAAATGCCATATTAAATTGAGGCTACCAGTTACAGTTTTATGTGTTGCTCAAATATTGAGGAACTGGGTCATATGCATGTCATATTCACAGCAAAATCAAAAGAAAAAATAAACCCTTGTGTTAACATTTCATAACATTATGCACAAAAAAAGAAATTACTATAACACAAAACAATTGTAAAATAAAGAAACACTACAGTTCTAATTATAATAACCACTAAGAATACAATAAATCATTTGTGATACAGTGTCACGATGCGCTCACAAAACAGGCATGAAAAAGAAATCCCAAAAAAAGTGTTGTAATCCAAGTAAACCAGAACGACACAAAAACAAGACATGAACAGGGACCAACATAACTTCAATAACCGACAACTTGATTACGCATGAAAGAGCTTATAAACAAAATAATCAAACACTGATTACAAACAGTTGATACTAATTGGACAGAATAAGAACAGGAGCTCCATATATGGTCACAAACCAGGATGGAGGATCCTCCAGCCACAGAGCTGATGGTAGCTGACAGCTCAACCACTGATGTACAGATGGTGGTGATGGTGGAGAAAGACTGTCGACTGACAGTGGCAGTGTGGTCATTTCAGCATGGTAGACATTTTCAGACAAGTGTCATCTTGATAACATGATCAGTCTGAGGATGAGCCCAGTGTAGGCAATGGTTCGACGGTTGCTTGGAGCTCAGGCTCTCTGTCAGATGTAGGCTCGGGCTGTGGCTCTGGACTCCAGGATGATGGAAGACTGGGCACTGGGTCAGGAGTGGGACTGTCACCCCCCTTGGTGACCACAACGGCCATAGATGAGCCACAGGATGCCAGCACCTACTCAACAAAAGCCAGAAGGCTCTCTTGAGACTGTGCATTAGTGGTATTGTTAAGTTTGTTGTGGTAGAAAAACAGCGGGTAGTCTTGGAAGTACTTTCAATTCTAATAAGGCTAGAAATTCCTAAGTGTAGTCTTCAAGAGAGTGCTCCCCCTGCTCCAGCAGGAGGATCCAGAATGATGGGTCCAAAAACAAAAGCGGAATTTTACACTGCTTACGTTTTCGGTTGGTTATTCTGTAATAACAAATGCACTCACAAAACAGGCATGAAACATAAAATAAAAAATAATTGTTTTAATCCAAGCAATCCAGAACGACACAAAAACATCAAGGCATGAACAGAAACCACAAAGAACACACAACATAACTTAAATAACAACAAACTTGATAACACATGAAACAGCTTATAAACACAAACCATCAAACACTAATTACA
This sequence comes from Yasuhikotakia modesta, assembly GCA_036877545.1. NCBI lineage: Eukaryota > Metazoa > Chordata > Actinopteri > Cypriniformes > Botiidae > Yasuhikotakia > Yasuhikotakia modesta. The sequence goes on from JBAJNP010010780.1 coordinate 15,053, forward strand.
AACGGTTGATACTAATTGGACAGGACAAGAACAGGAACTCCATATATGGTCTCAAACATGGGACAAACCAACAGTCCAGACAGGGGTGTTACATACAGATGCAGTATTAGAACTTGATGAAAAACAAAAACATGGAAGTTATTTAGGAGAAATGCTGTTAAAATGGAAATCAACACAAAACATTTTACATGTTGTTTTTTACAATTTGTAAATATTTTTATAGGCGCTGACAAAAATGCTTGTACACAGTCCTGTGTAAATAGGAGAAAAAGCAGAAATTAATAACAATAACATGTAATATTTTAAAACCTGAATACATGCTTTAAATTTCTGTATTGTAGAATAAGTGTATGTAGCATGTGGTCAGAAAAAGCAGAGCTACAGTGTAAGATCATTCTTTAATTTAAGACAGCAGTGCTCAACCTCTCTGCTACACGGACTGATGTACCTTCATCAGGATGTATTTTTATTAGGCATGACAGTGTATGTGACAGCACACCTTCAGGGATGGTCCTCTGCCCTCTTTTGATCCATCCAGCAATGCTATGATCATAAATAAATCAGTGAATGTTTTAGCCTTTCTACCATGTTAGCCACTCAGCTACATTTTAACAGCCTCTTATGACTGGGACGTAATAGCTTTTTATTATCTTCTGTTATTAGATTATTAATTATATAATTTTATACATATATTATATAGTTTGTGAACCCCTTGACCTGTTCAGATTTTTATGTTGTTTTACCATGATTTTCTTACTTTATCATCACCTACTTTTTATAAAATAAATGTCATATGTATGT
>JBAJNP010010782.1:0-15849 GCA_036877545.1 Yasuhikotakia modesta
TAATAAATAAGGATTCATCTGAAGAGTGACACGTAAAGCTGAACTAGTGCAGCAGCCAATAGGAAACAGATGCGGATTCAGTTATGAAACACATGTACTTACGGACCCTGTGGTGCGTTTCTGCTGATGGCTCGGTTTTGTTCGGAAACCCTTCGGCCCTGTCAGCAGCAGCACATTCTGTGGGCTAAAAATAACACTTAAGTAACTAAAACTCTTATGTGTTTGATGCAAAGGATCTGCACATAGACTCACATGTGAAACACAGTTCTGCACATGAACACGTGAGATTCGTGCATCCAAACACTTGTCTCTGGTTCTCTCAGTTACTGGGCCGTGAGCAGTGAGATGCTCTCTGGAGCATGAGAGAAAAAGCTACTGACTTTAAAATCTTTGTCCAGTTAACATCTTAGCAATAAGAACATTTAGCATTTAAATCAAATTCTGTGTTAACATGCATTAGCTTTTGGCAATTTAATATATAAGAGATTTACAAACAAACATGTAAACGTTCCTCTGAACACCCTAAATATAACAAACATCCCAGAAGCTCCTAAACGAATCAAGTTTCAGACTCAATTTGCTTTTAATTTGCGCTTCATATCCTCTGATTTCATTGTGAGTTGTTGTGTGTTTGTGCAGCGTTTGAGTTTTAATGGGTTGTGTTTATGGTTTCTTTGCTCTGTTAATGGATCATTTACACGCTGATGGAGCTGTGGGCTGCTTTGATGAAACGTCTCACACAAAGTTAATGAGATGCTGAGATCTTCTCCTGTTATGCCACCTGGACGAGTCTGAGATGAAACAGGTCCTGTCCGCAGTGGACATCTGTAGTGAGAAGAAACAGATGGTCTTACAAAGGTTTGGTCATGTAACTCTGTGTAAATTCAGTTTGTTATGGTCTGTGATCTGCAGGCAGTGTGTGTGTGTGTGTGTGTGTGTTATATTAAACCTCTAGCTGTTCAATCCCACAGTGACTCTGAATGAAGTTTCATACCTCACAAAAGTCCTGTTGGAGAATATTGTAGTTACAGTAGGTCAGATTTTCCAGTGGCATTTATACCTATAAATAAATAAGATGGAATGAAATTGACCTCCTATCCTATCCTTGTATCGTTTCATTTAAGATCAGCTCCATAGACTGCAGTTCCGTGTCTCTGCCGGATGCTGTATTGATTGTCTGTAATGTAATATCTCTATAAGGTCTGTCACTAAATCACATGAGAATATATGACAATGTGTTTCTGATATTTACAATGAATCTTGCTTGATAAAAGTTCACAGTGAGGAGAAATGATTTATAGGAAGCGTTTGTGTTTATCCCTGTCACAAAATGTTCACAAACTCACCCATCACAAATATCACATTAAAGTCTCATCAGATACTTCAATGCGATTACAAATACTGCAAGGAGCCCATATATTGTTATAAATTGGTTTTAATTGTCAGTAATGACATTGGCACTTACTTGCGGTGTAGTACATACTACATGTGGTGTACTATAGCACACAGTATGCGTCATCTGAGTAATCCACACTGACAGAAAAATCAAGTGCAAATGTCTAGTAAGGTTAGAAGTTTGTCTTTAACTGCAGTCTGTAACTCTTTATAGTTAAAAATGAACATTACAGGTCAGTGTCTGACACAACCTCTTTATTTTCCCTGAATAGTAAGTACATAATATTGATTTATAATATATGAGCAGTCTGGTCAGATCCGGCTATTATATCACATGTCAGGAGACTGTAAATGCGGCTTCAGCGTCTCCTAACATGTCATCCACATTAAACACTAGCGCACTTCAGCATTTCAAACAGAGGTGGCGCTAGAGAAGCAGTTAAATAGCATGTTTAGTATGGAAGCGTACCGTTCCTCAGGCCCGTGGACTGTGTTCTGTATCTGCAGGCAGGAGGCAGCTGTCGCTGGTGCAGTCACAGGCTTTGCTTTGTGTTTCCTGAGAGAATCTCTCTCAGGCACTAAGAGACACTCACTGTGCTCACGGTTGTGCTAATGCAGTAGAAATCTGGGACACCCACCGCCGTCACTCCGGCAGCGACCGAATGAATGAGTCTTTCAGAGACGCTCTGAGCTGATGAGATTTCTTTATGAATAATTCATATAAAAACTTTCAGTATTCAGTATTTCATTTGTGGCGTATAATCTTATATTGTAAAATTACTTTTGTTTTCTGCTAAACTTTTGTTGTTCTTCATGGAGGAAAGTCACACATTTTAGGGGCACCCCTCGTTCCTGCTTCTGCTTTAAAAATGTGTTTTAAAGGACTCGCATCGCACAAAAATCCCTGACCTGTAAAGAAGTTGTTTTCCTGTGAGCTCAGTTTCTGAACATGAACTGAACACATCTTATTACATTAAAGATTCTTTAAGACACAGAGATTAATTTTCTTTACACCACATCATGAACTTGCTTTGTAATGAGTTAATGGACATGTCTGTTGTGTGGATGACGGTGTACCTGTGCTCTGCAGCTGCGCTCATGTCTGTGTTCATTATGCAGCTGGTGAGTCGAGTTTATCTGAATGGATCTTGAGCTCCGTGTTTCTAGGCAAACCCTGACTGCCGGTCGGAAGGTTGTCATAGCAACAGCATGAGGCAACTGGGCTTTGGAAACCCAGCAGCATCCCTGAACAGTCCAGCGGAACCAACGATCTTATTCTGCAACCAACACTTATATGTATATATTAATAATACAATCCATTTCTTAACATGACGACTTTCAGAAAAACACAAAACCAAAATTATTATTAAAATGTACTTCATTAAATCTATGAAACAATCTATTTTACAACACTAACTAAACACCTTAAACCGCTTAGTAGCATTTTTACAACGCTTTGAAAACGACACACCATTTTAATAAAGATCTTTATTCTGTTTTAAATAGGCCAACAAACCGTAAAAATACATATAGATCAATTAAATGACAAACCGTCCTGTGTGCGTTCCAGCCTCTCGGGTAGTTAGTTTACTGTCCTCACTGCAACACTGCAAACATGATGGTTGCAGGTGTGAAGAAAAATATTATATTTTTGGTGGGTTTTTGTCCCAACTGGTTTATCCTGAGAGTCAGTCAGTGTGAGTTCAAATTCAAAGCGAGATAGACGACAACACTCAGTGGCCTCCAGGCAACGTAAAAGGAACGTTTTGATTGTGACATCACAATGCTGCATGTGCGATCATTTAACTGAGCGTTAATGCAAAGAAACAATGGAAAAGTCAATTAACAGTCACCCACATCCCAGACAAGAAACACACAAATCTATGAATAACACAAACACAGAAGATTAAATAAGATTCAGTTAGGATGAAATAAACGCTTCACCAACCAACAGTCTGACTAAACCTAATTCTTGAAACTAATAAAACCAAATTTTTCAAGTTTAAAGTGACGCTATTGTGACAAATTCATTTCAACATTTTTCAATGCAAAAAAGTTTTAATATCAATAAACCATCATTGGATTTGTGTTCAGGGCTTTTTTAAAAATAAAACTTCTAAACATTCAAACGGGCAAAACAATGAATGAGAAATGAAAAAAAAACAGTGACAATTTTAACATTCTTCAGAAGAAATTTCTTAAATTATCGAATCCCTCCAATCTTAAATCAGACACGCATTCATATCAAAGACTCTGAGGGCGTGAGGTTGAGCTGAGAGCACAACTGTGACAGAGGAAATCAAACTAATGCTTTATTTAAAAAAAAAAAATCCAAATTTCTGTCCTTCAAAGAAATTAAAGGGCATCTGTGATTGTGGGGCGCATGCCTTAACACATGATGCTGATGAAGACCAGAACGAACGTGACAGCGTTGTCATGACTCCTCATTTCCTGAGTCGTCTTCGTCATAGCAACAGTCCTCGTCATCCTCATCCTCTAAATCTTCGTCGTCATAGTAATCATCGTACAGCAGGTCAGAGCCCTCGTCCGGTGCAGGGGCGCGTGTGCGAACGCAATACTCCGCCAGCGTGGTGGGAACCTTAACACCATCACGCTCAGCCTCCGCTTTAGTGGCCAAAACCTGTTTCCTGTAACACACGTCGTGTTGAGTTACACACTGTTACACAACATTCTGGGATATTCTCTATCGGTTGTATTTGTGGCTGCACACTTATTCACTGTTTAAGGTGTAGTCTCATCACAAAAACTGATTTCAGTTCAGTTTACCATCATCAATAAAACTCACACAACTCATTATAAATTCTGAGTAAAAACACAAACAGATTTAGATCTCAGACACTGTTAACAGACCACAAACGCTCATGTTCAGTGACTCATTTAGCCACTAGAGGGCTCTACTGATCCAAAATAACATCTCACACGGGTTTTTCCATTAGCTAAGTCTGTTTACTACAGGTTCAGCTGTCATGTTAACACACAATAATCTCTAACACACTTTATACACTTGAATCTTAAATGGGTCAGCACCAAAACACAATCATTTATTTAGACTAACTTACATTTTACTTGCCCACTGCTACCTTTTCAGAATCGACAGAATTAAACACGCCCCTGTAAGTGTATCTCTATTGTGGTTGGTGAATATGTTTTCATGTATAATGAGACAACAACGTCATGTTGCTGAAGACTGAATAAACACGTATGTAAATGTGCGGTCATGACATCACAAGCGTAATTTTGACCGATGTATTTTGCTGTAATATAGTTTTAATAAACATTGCCTCAGTAACTATGGTTTTGGACACAGAATAATGCATGTCTGTGTGTATAAAAACACTGTGTTACCTGATGATCTCTGCATACTCCCGGTCTTTTCCTTTACTGTCTCTCCACTTGCGGTACATGACAGAGGCGTCGACGTTAGCTGGAGAAAAAGTGTTGGGTTCATTCAGCAGAGAGATCACACTCAGCAGGATGGTTCTGAAACACACACACAGTTATAATGCAGTTATCTCAGTGCTGGTTGTTTCTGACAGTGCGTCTCACACTGGGATGTTTGATGCATCAGTCAGACTGTAAACAGTTTTCTTTGTAAGTGTCAGTATTACTGCAAAGCTTTAGTACGTTAGTGAGGATAAACATTACATTTGAGAAATGCTAGCATGGGGGGACGCGGCCTCAGTCCTCATTTTCAAACAGAAAACTTGTTCTGTGCAGAGTTTCAAAAGCAATAAACTGCAGCTTTGATGTTTTTATTTCATGTATGCAGAAAAATCAGGAAATATTTGTAACATCAGTAATTCTAAATAATATTTCCACCCCGTAGTTTCGAATTTGTTTCAAACTTAAACACAAAGAAAAGTCATAGTAAAAATAACATGCAACTTTCACTCTCCACTCAAATTATGTCCACATCTCTCTGTAAACAAGAGCTGGAAGAAATACGCTGTTCTCCTGAGCCCTCAGAGCTTCAGAGAAACAGAACACAGAACTGAGATGCAAGCAACTGGAAACTCTTCAACACAGAACCGGTCTGGTTACTCTTCCATTAAACACACCACTGTAATTCTGTTATGGGACAATACATAATCAGTCTTCGTAACAGCTGCTGCTAGATTCAGATCTATTGATCTCTACAGGGACAATAAACATTAACACCCAAAATGTCACAAAAATGTAATTAAATACAGACAACTGAGTTCCTGCAAAGAAAGAACCGTCCATCAAAGCGTTACTCCACACCTGACGTTCTGCGTGGGGTTCCACCGCTCTGAGGGAAGTTCTCCGCTCTGTGGATCATCTACTGGAGGATGTAGAATGGAGATACACACGTCACCGTTCTGCAAACACACAGATTCATCACTCACAATCTTAACTCTTCACACAGGCAAATAATCTTCTCACTGACGCCATGAGGGGAAACAAACGAAAACCTCAGAAAACGCATCTGGACTGTAAAAACATACCAGTGTAAAGACGTGACATGTATGAAAATCATATCAACAGTAACAGTTATTGTTAGTTAAGGTTTATTAAGCAGCTCTCGGTTATGCATGTGTCATTTAACACACGACATGATGTAATATTTTCCAGGACGCCTGTTTGTGCTTCTGGTGATCTGCTGGTTTTAATTCAGCCGTGTCGTTACCAGAAACCTCAAGGCTGGTATTTGTTAAATACACAAGCAAAGGGTTTAACCAAAACACAGCAGAAAAGCCACATGCGATGTGATTGTCTGAAATAATCTTACCTCATAGATGTTGGGATGCCACATTTTGGTGAGGAATCTGAAAGTGGGCGGAGAATACGGGTAATCGACCGGGAACTTAATGCGTGCCTGAAACATGACAAAAAGATCAGAATAAACAAAAAGTGGAACGACATGCCCATTTATTCCTGTATGTTTCTGTATTCTCCTATAATTACCATAAAATTAGTGCCACCATCAAGTATTTCCTTTATTATTTGTTCCTCCGAGTTAAAAAAACGACTTCCTGTGAGTCGTAATTTCACAGGGAGTCACATTTTGACGCAACGCTCCTAATGTTAAAAATTTACACCCCCCACATTCATGATAAAACTTTGAACGATTATGTTATTGGCCTGGCTGACAGCACAGCTCAGCTCCACACAGTGAACAGAGAGATTTTTGGTGAGGTCAGGACAGCTGATCCAAACAGGACTGAAGTCACAGTGTTTTGCTCAGATGGAAGGAGTCAAATCTGTGAGAAAACACAGCAACGCACTCCAGGACGGAACCAGGATATGGGTCAAACCATGTTTGGCAGGGAAACAACTAGGTTAAACACAGCTGTTCTGCACGTTTCATCTCAATTCAATACAGACATCATTATTTTCAAATCTCATGACAAACATTAAGTAAACGCTCTTGAAACGTTTTATGGTACTGCAGGAAGCTTTTAAGATGTTATTTCTATTACAGGAATATTTCACTTTTGTAACATTAAACATTACACAACATTATAACATTAGATCTTAAAGTGACAGTGAATTAGAAAAAACACAGAGTCCATGACTTATATAAATATCTGCATCGCTTCATAGAGACTTCAGAGCAAATGAGTGACTTTATTTTTGTTTTCAGTTGATTCATCTTCATTCACTATCAATAAATGCAAAAAGCCAAACCAACAATGGGCTAAACGTCTCCTTTTGTGCTCCACAAATAAATGAAGTCAATAACAGAAAATAAAGACAGAATTTTTATCTTTAAGTGAATTGTGGCTTTTACAAAAGCCTTTTCTCTCTGACTGAACTCTCCGGTTACATTACGCACAATGATATTTATTATTATATTTAAAAGTGGCTCGGCTGGTTTCACACTGTTGGCTGAAGAACAGCTTCTATAAATGTGCCGGAGCACAGATTTAACACTGCTGTTCCTGTGAACCAGAAAATGGCGTGAATAATTTTCTCCTTTCAAACAAAGAACCAAGACTCAAATCCCACACGACACTGAAGCAGACAGCGAGAGGGAGAACCGGCCGGTTGGTGCTCACAGGCTCTGGGGGAGGGAGTTCAGCTTTAATATGAATTATACTTCAGCACAGTCCCCTAAACAAGCGCCTGTGTGTGTGTGTGTGTGTGTGTGTGTGTGTGTTTGGTGTAAACAAAGGCAAACCCAGAGAAGTCAGTGACCTACTTCAAATCTCTGCACAAGCGTCTATTTACTTCCTCTGTAATCTGAAAAGAGGAACCATCTCCACAAATGAACGAGGTGTGTGGCATTATTAAGGTCATTAGTTACAGATGATCTGTGGTGATGAGAAGAATCAGTCGATCTGATCTGATGGAATGTCTTTCTTACACAACCCGCCTCTGTCACACCAGTATTTTACAGTAAATGATCCACTATGGCAGTAATTTGTTAACAAAGCAGAACAACACAAAAGACAACAGAGATGGCAACTGTAGTGTCAAAAGCTCCTGTGCTAATACTGGCATGTCAAATCATGAATTATAGCTATTTTAATGTAATTATTATTAACAGAGCCAAACACTTCATCCTAAAGACATTTATGGTCCAATAGTGCATAAAATAATCCTTCACATCAGTTATTAAGAAGCCAACATGACGTTTTATTGTTAAAGGTCCAAGACAATGAGCCAATGAGGAACAAAGAAACCAAACACAAGACCCTGTTCGGCCCATTACACAACACCTCCACCATCAACCGAACCTCTGATGGAGAACAGCTCGTAAACCAGATCAGAACCAACCCAGGCTCGAGTTATAAACGTATTTCACATAAACACACACCAACATACAGCGCCAGCTCTAAATATAGACCACCAGCCATCTGCTCCTCAAAATAACACAAATGTACCTCCTGAAAGCTCTTACCTTGAAATACCCCCCCTCGTAGTGAGTGTTTGGGGGTCCAAAAATCGCCACTTCCCAGTTGTAGAGATCGGCTTCGTCCACCAGCGTGATCTTGAAGCCCTCCACCGGTTCCTCCTGCAGGGACTTCATCTCCAGCATCAGCGCTTTCTGAGAGCTGGAGACCTGCGCGCTGCTCTGCTGGGCCATGCTGCTGTATCACACGGAGGAGCTTCGCTGGTTTATCAGGCCTGAAAGTTGGACGAAATGCGACGAGGCGACGAAACTGTTTTGCTTTCTTTGTCTGGAGTTGCTAGCTAAGCCAACGCACGCGAAAAACGCTCGGAAACACGCAAATCTCGACTGAATGAAGGCGTTTTAGGTATAAAGCATCATAAGTGTGTTTCTCGACGACCACCAGAGTTTTAAAAAGAGCGTCTGCGGTTTGTATCTGCAGTTTAGCCCGTCAGATAAACACAAACAGCGCTGCGGGTTGTTGTTCGCAGCTAGCCGTGAGAATCCGCGTCGACTGAACCGTAATCCGCGGTTTCTGTGATAAACTCTGGCGTCTGGAGATAAAAACTAAGTCTGGGTTTGAATTTGTTGGGCAGGATGATCCACCGATGAGCGAAATTGTCGTGAACTACCAGGAAAGACGAATTATGACTCGACGTCCTGGATGCGTCTTCCCTCAGGTCTAATGGGGACGCGGTGCATTCTGGGTAATGAAGTCTTCGATGACGAGCACGAACCTGTAAACAGAAAACAGGGCAACGCTTGCGACAGAGTCGTTTATCTGATGTCCAGGGTTATCCTGTATGATGACTTTAGTATTTTTCTGTCACCCAGACAGATGTAAATGTCTATAGTACTATTAACAAATAACAAAAAACCCTTTCCAAGCATTTTAATAATAAGAATTAAATAAGAATGCTTTAATAAGAATGCTTGGAAACAGAATAGAATATAACAGAATATATATTCATAAACAGAATATTCTTACAGGATTATTATACCTCCAAATTACAGACTATATTATCATATCAATCATATTATATATTGAAGTAATGCTATGGCAATGTAAGGTCGTCAATCTAGTCATTTAATGCTTGTTTTCAATAGCACAATATTTTGCTGAGTTTGATCATTTATAGTTTTTTATTAAACGATGTAAACTATTTAAATGCGATCGTTTATTTGTTTTATTTCGTCCGCATTCAGACTCTGTATGTTTCCGGTTTGGGGGCTTTTATTTTGAAATGCGGCTTTTCCGGCGCTGTCTTCGGTTCTGGGCGACGGATGAAAACATGAACGTGGTTTGCTAACGCCGGGATCCTTTCTGCCATGTTTAGAAAGATGTGTCTTATTTTTCTCAACGTACAGCATCTATAAAACAAACTGTAGACGTTTACCTCAGTGTCTGTGGGTATCTAGGTTTGTACTGTAATACTGGTTTCGGTAAGTGTTGTCTTTATGTTGCCATAAATCCGCTATATCATCAGCTGCTTTAATGCATTTATTATTTACTTGCCTTTACAGATGGTTTTCACATACATTTATGTATACATTGTATATGTATTAATGATTATATATATTTATATCCGTGTCAAATAATGTAGTCAGTCTGTCAATAATGTGTCTATTGTGTTTATTCTGTAAATACTGAGATGTGTGTAGATATTAATTTTGTATTTAACATTTCATTAAATGTAATATTAAATAGTAAATATTGAAACAAATATTGTAAAAATGTTTAACCGTAAAGAGTTAATTGTATGCGGCGAATGTTACCCCACCCTGTTACCCTCCTATATATATATATATATATATATATACACACACCCTACTATATATGAGGGTAGCATATACATATATATATACACACACACACACACACACACCCTACTATATATGTGTGTGTAAACATATATATAATTTGAATATATATATACACACACACACACACCCTCCTATATATGTATATTTATACATACATGGATGTGTGTGTAGACATTTAAAATTTACAGATATTAAAGCTAAATTCATTAGTACATATATATTCAGCTTTAATATCTGTACCGTTTAAATTTAATAGCATAAAATGACCATGAACAACATTTCACTTGAACACAAATGTCACCCTTTAACATTAAGTATCACTCTGACGCGCTGATGGTAATAACTGATAATTAAAGCTCCAACCTCCACAGGTTTTTTATAGCAGCAGAAAATGAACGGACTGTCCATCAGCGAGTTGTGCGGCCTGTTTTGTTGCCCGCCCTGTCCAAGCCGGATCGCAGCAAAGCTGGCCTTCCTGCCTCCGGAACCCACCTACACTCTTCTGCCGGACCTGGAGTCCAGCTCACCTGTGACCTCAAACCTGGGAGCCCCTGGTTTGCGCTCCCGGGTGGGCGGGGCTGGAGCGGGAGGTGGTAGTGGAGGAGGAGGAGGAGGAGGTTTTGGAGAGAGGAGCAGTGAAGGCCGGTGGAAGTTGCACCTGTCGGAGCGGGCAGAGTTTCAGTATTCCCAGAGGGAGCTGGATGGAACCGAGGTCTTCCTCACTCACTCCAGTCGTGGCAACAAAGTGGGATGCATGTACATCCGCTGTGCTCCTTCCGCAAGGTGAGAACGGATGAGATGCTGAGGCATAATGGTGAAGATCTGGGATTTTAAGATCAGGGGTTTTAAGTTGCTTTGAATAGAAACATCTGCTTCCGTTTTTTTCATAGTAAATAAACATAAAAATCACTTGCTGTTTGCTGTTTGTGTGCTGGTTTAAATAGACCACTATTTTTATCTTTAAGGCGTCTTTAGAGAAAAAGAAAGTGATAAAAATGTCTTTGTTACAATCATGAAATGTCAATTTAATAACAGGTCTGTTCAACAAGGTTGGATGTTCCTGGGCCGGAGTGTAACTTCTCTTTCTTTGCACATATAAAGTATCTGGCAGCAGTTAATCTGTGGTGTGTTTGGCTGCAGATACACGGTTCTGTTCTCTCATGGTAATGCTGTGGATCTGGGTCAGATGAGCAGCTTCTACATCGGTCTGGGCTCTCGCATCAACTGCAACATCTTCTCCTACGATTACTCTGGTTATGGGGTCAGCACAGGAAAGCCCTCCGAGAAGAACCTGTATGCAGATATAGATGCAGCGTGGCACGCTCTCCGCTCCAGGTTCATCTGTCCACAGAAAACTCTTCAGTTCTGTCCGTTACGCGTTTAAGACATACATTTGTTTATCAGAATGTGTTTCTGAAAGTGAAGTATGTTGAGCTGATGACTGTTGCATTGTTTAATTAAAATGATGTTTGTTTTGTTGAGAGTTAAAAGATTTAACTGTCCGCAAGTTTGTGCCAAACATCACAGACTGTCGTTTCATCATTTTGTTTATCATTTCATCATGTTTAAGTCTATTTGTGCTGTGATGACACCAGACATGCTCTTAATAATGATAGTTTTGCAGTTTGAGGGTTTGTGTAGTTTGAATCCTGTTGGTGTGTGTGTGTGTCAGGTATGGGATCAGTCCGGAGAACATCATTCTTTACGGGCAGAGCATTGGGACGGTGCCCACTGTGGACCTGGCGTCTCGGTATGAGTGTGCGGCGGTCGTGCTGCACTCGCCGCTCACCTCCGGGATGCGCGTGGCTTTCCCAGACACCAAGAAGACCTACTGCTTTGATGCCTTTCCAAAGTGAGTGAACAGCCGTGTCTGATGACATTAGTTTGATGTTACGCTGATGTCATCTGCCTGACTGAGACTGAGTGACTGAGACTGATGAGAGAACGCTGCACATTTTTTCACATGTGACCACCATACCTCAATAGTGCAATTTCATGTGCTGATTTTATTTGTCCAATATTTGTTTTTAATTCTAGTTTATGTTAATAGTGCTTTTGCAAACACTTCATAAGTGTACATTGACAAAACAGAACTGTATGAATGAAGTAACCGTTTAATAAATTGTCTTTATTGAACTTAATAAATGATAACGTCTTGAATGAATGAGCTCATCTGAGCAACGTTCTAGATCTGTAGCTACATTGATGGATTTGTTCTGCTCTGTTCTCCAGTATTGAGAAGGTGTCTAAGATCAGTTCTCCGGTGCTCATCATTCACGGAACCGAGGATGAGGTGATCGATTTCTCTCACGGTCTGGCTCTGTTTGAGCGCTGCCCGAAGGCCGTGGAGCCGTTGTGGGTGGAGGGAGCCGGGCACAACGACATCGAGCTCTACAGCCAGTACCTGGAGCGTCTGCGCAGGTTCATCAGCCAGGAAGTGGCTGCGCAGTAAACGTCTGCTGCCACCTCGTGCATTCAGGAAGATCTCTCACGTGACCACTGAGATCCCGCCGGCCCGCTGCGTGTCGGCACCTGGACGCTTTACTTGTGCTCTCAGGAAATGGTAGGCAAACAACAAGATACAGTTCTGGAGGGTTTGTTTGTTCATAAGTTCCTGTTTCTGTTCCTGGTCCAGCACAGCCTCAGACTGATGCGTGAGAACGTGTGAGTGTCGTTCCTAGACGGACCTCGGTACGTTCTTACACGTGCTTGCGTCTGATTGGTTGATCTGGAGTGTAATTTTGTGACCAGTACAAGCTCTCTTGTCATTTGAACTGAACTAATATCTCTTTATGAAGTTCCTGTGGGTGTTTAAAGATTTTGTGGATCTCGTGGTAATAATATAACCAATCTGTTTAACAGCATCACCAACGTTCCAGACAAGGACTCTGCTGGACAGATTGTGTGTGAGTGAGTGTGTGTGTGAGTGAGTGTGTGTGTATCTGCTAATACTGTTTTTGTTTGCTTGTTATATTATGTCGTCCCTGCATTTACTCCTCAGTAGGTAAAAGTTTTACTGTGTTCATCCCCAACACTGTTTTTATAGATATGGGGATATTATACTTTAGATGTTTCTCAGCGTGTTTTATGTATGTCTGCATTCACATCATTTCCTACAGCTTAATAAATTAAGAAGCTTTATAAGTAACACTGTTAAAGTGAAGTAAATCATGAGAAACACAGTTTTTGATACTGTAAGGTTAGTGGCAACATCCAGCTCTAATATGGGGACTGAGTTTGTCCTTTTTTTCCACTGTGACCTTCCCAAGACACCCATAAGGGACATTAAATTCACGTTACACTGAAACATGAAACACAATGTGATACTACAGTCATCAGTTCCTGAACATACAAGCTACACCTGAAATCTTCATCCTCTTGTATTTTATGAAATGATCTTTTTCTATCGGTGTGTTTAAAACGCAAGGCCCCTCCCACGCTGATGTAATGGTGCAAAAATAACCTCTGACCTTAAAGTCCATTTCAGCCCCAGACTGAGATGTGAGGGGCAGTTTGTCTTTTCTGTGTTTATATGTGCGTCAGGAAGAACTGCGATAACTTTTAATATTACTGCATGTAGAGTCATCCGGACACACAGCTATCGCTCTCATTTATCTTCATTCTTAATGACATAAAGGTTTGAATATTGAGCTATTTATAGTGATCATTATCTGCCCAGCTGATTTCTGTCTTCTCTAGGTACTTTAACATCTATTTTTATAAGGCAGACAGATCTTTGCTATAACACAAATGAACCCTTCACTGTTTAAGATACATTTTTAAAGGGATCGCTGTTGTCGTCTTTTTACCCAGTAGAGCATTTACTTTTTAACGTAGGGAAATAGTGACTCAAAAATAAAAATTCTGTCATTTATGAATGTTTTTCCAAACCAGCAGGACTGACTGATGTATTCTGTAAGATGAAGCTGTTTTCTGTGCTGTCTGTCCTGTGCAGTAAATCAGAACAGTAAACACTGAACAGAAACACAAATCAAAGCTTCTTATTCCTGTATTTAAGTTTTTTGTGTACAAACATCAGATATAAAGCTCTGAATATCCCTGGTCCCAGAACGCATTCATTCAACGGACAAAAGCATCTCAGAAGCTCCTAAAATCTCTCTTTGTGCTCTAAACATGACTGAAGGTTTAGAACAACATGAGGTACAAACATGAGGTGCAAACAATGACAGAATTTTTATTTTCCCATGAGCTGTTTCTTAAAAGGGGCATTTGAGTTTCTACATTGTTTTCTTTGCATCACCTACCGCTCTGTTCTGATCTCTTTGGTTCCTGAGACATTTTTAATTGACCATTTCATGCAGAAATGCTGTGTGGAGTCCCAGACTAATTTCTGTCTTTACTGTGGCAGAACTTTTGCTGATAACACACGGTGTAATTGTTCCCACAATGCTGCCGGTGAAGTAAAACAGTTTATTAGTTTTAGGAGCTATAGACTGCAGAACGAGACCTTTACATGTTGATGTTTGTATCATAAAAACTTTGTGTTTTAAACAGTTGTTTTGCCCCTTGCTGGCTGCATGTTGAAGGTAAGATATGAATTATAATGGAATAATTATAGCGGGAATGTTTTAATGTGTCTGACGAATATCCAAGATGAAATATCTCACTGTAACCTATTGTATGAAAAGGTAGATTTTTTTTCTTTGCTTTTTTGTAGAACGTTTGTGTAAAGTTGTTTATAATTCGAGCAAACAGTCGAGCAATAATCTGCAAGCTGTTACTGTGAGCTGGACGTTTCTCCAGAACCACACACAACTCCACCAAACGTTTATTTAAGGTTTACAGCACAAGATCATCTGATATGACTGACTCCAAATCAGCTGAGCTAGAATAATGAATGAGTCACGATTCTGTGCAGAAGTTAAACTGTATCTGTGTCGAGATGTACAGGAGAATAACTGTATATGCCTATAATGTGTATAATGAGATTCTGGTGTGATGTAAGATGCTTGTGTGTGTTGAGGTAACGTTTTATTTCAGCTGGAAGATGTGATGTTCTGTGATCAAGTAATAAATGAAAGTTTTAAAGTGTTTATCTGTGTTGTAATAGATAATATTCTGTAGTTAAAGAGCCGTATTGTATTGTTGGGATTGTCTTAGGCAGTATTTAAAAATAGCTCATTAGAAATGGTCAACAGCTGATGTTATGTTAACTGTATGATCACAGATCAACTTCATCTAAAACGTTTCACACAAACCCCATTTTATTACAGAGTTTTTGTGACGTCGCTCCGTTTCAGTGGAATTGATCTGTGATTATACTGATTAACAATTTAACCCAGCATGTGTTCAATTCTTCATGTGTCTCACAGTGACATTTAACTCTTCTAGTTATAAATGTTAAAGTTTTGTGTTTTACTTCTCAGAATAACAGCCTTAATCCTAAATGTATATCTTGTTAAATTTAATCTGAAACTGCGCCTCTTATCACCACCGTTAGGTGGCAGAAATGTCACTTTGTCTGCCCACCAAACGCGCCACGTGGGGCCGCTGTTTGTTTCCTGTCGTGTTCCGGGTCCATTATTATAAAACCATCCTGATCTCCAAGGAAACTGTAATATAATTGCGCTTCTTTTACCTGCTGTGTTATAATTACTATTATTCCATAAAATGGTTGCATTTGTCCTTTAATTACACATTTGCAATGTAATGAAATGACTTTAAGGTGTGTAATTACTAAGCCACTAACCTCTTCACTCACCCATTGAAATGGCAAAAATAATAGTTCTTTT
>JBAJNP010010783.1:0-15846 GCA_036877545.1 Yasuhikotakia modesta
CTGACAGAATCCATGGATGGCAGGCTTTTAAGTGTCCTTGCAAAGAAAGGTGACTATATTGGTCACTGATTTGTTTTTGTTTTGTTTTTGAATGTCAGAAATGTATATTTGTGAATGTTGAGATGTTATATTGGTTTGACTGGTGAAAATAAATAATTGAAATGGGTATATATTTGTTTTTTGTTAAGTTGCCTAATAATTATGCACAGTAATAGTCACCTGCACACACAGATATCCTCCTAAAATAGCTAAAACTAAAAACAAACTAAAAGATTTACTTAACACTCTCCTGGTAAATCACTGCCTGTTGAACGACTGCAGGTTTTATTTATTCAGCCACGTTGGTCTTATCTTTAAACGCACTGTTCCTCTTAAATGTTGCTCTTTTAGGCAATTACAGTTTACAGTTACTTTGTTTGCATGACAGGCAATATTACCTTACTAGCTGAGCTTTACACGCAAAGCTTAAATTGTCATAGCAGCTTTTTATGTGGGATTTTGCTATTTGCAAAAGAGGCTTAATTGACGTGTCTAAACAGTGTCTAGCCAGCTGTGTAATGCAATTAACAGCACAGTCATAAAACCAGTGGGCTATTGCATCCATTTATTAATGAACAGCAGAACAAATAGGGTAGAAATTGCTGGTTAAATGTTCCATCATTGATGGTTTAATTTTTTCTTTATATGTAGCAAAAGCTTTTGCCTTCATAGTATCAGACCTTATCTGCATATTTTTCGCTAATCTGCTATTCAATGAGGTGAAATGTTCTTTAGCGTAGTGCTAATGAAAGAAGATACTGCAAGAGACCCCAGGAGGCCAAAGCAAATATTAATATACATAAGCAAATATAAAACTGTTTTATTATGTATGTTTTAGTTGTTTCAGTTTTTGCATTGCTGTACGTAGGGTGTAATATTTGCCCCATTAGCATTTGCAGAGATTTGATTCATTTCCAAGTAGTAGAAACTTGTTATAGGAAAAATCTAGCTACTATTGATAACTGAAAGGCCACACGTGAAGTGTTTGTGCGTTTTGAAGCCCTTTCAAAACTCAGAAGGTATATTTAGCATATGAGTAATTTCCCCATTAAGAAATGTCATTGTTTAAATCCATAATTAAAAAGACTTTGTCACTGACGTATAGATGGCAGTCTGCTCCAGCAGTCACTGTGAAATGATGAACTTAAACGCCTTATCCAGCAAACACAAGCGTCTGTGGTGATCCGTCTTTATCCACAGAACTGAATAGTTTTTCTCCTGCTCTGCTTTCGCTCGCTGAGGCCCAGCAAGGGAAGAGACAGGAAAATAGTGCCACCCCGGGCCTGCCGTATTCATTAAGATACCATAAAGCTTGTCACATTAATCATTTTAGCCCGGCCCTAAAATAAAAGCATTCAAACCATCCCTTTCTCCTGTTTTTCCTTCTGCAGTTGTCTTTCTCTACCTTTCTCGCTGCCCCATTTTAACATGCTTTAGGGGCCCTCAGTTTCTTCATGTTAAATTAAAAGCTCTGTCAGTCTGGTCTCCCCGGGTGTTTGAATATTTTTCCTCATTTATGTACCATAAAGTCATCATTCTTTCTGTCCTTCTGTTTTTCCTGCAGTATGCCCTTATTCAACAGTGGTGATGCAAGGATTCCTGAAGTAGACAGGAGTGCCCCCCATAGAAATGATTGATCACTTTTGTTGCCATATTTTGTAGAACATTATTCAGATTAAATATTCAGATTAAGTTCCGCATTGAATAATCAGAATGTTAGATGGGAAAGACTGATTGATTGACGAATACAAAAACAGTATGTAAAACATCCATGGCCTAGAAAGACTTTAAAAGCAAGCCTGCCTTTCAGAGCAAGTCTACATTAGCTGAGGTGCGCTGATGTCTGCATAGCAAGTAGCAGAGATGGAGAACTGACTGGAAAGTGTGATACATTTCTTTGCCATGTTTGTATTTGTAGGTATCGTTCATCCAGAATCTGGTGTTCTGTGTGGAGAGGGCATATCGTGTGCCAGACTTTGGCATGTGGGAACGGGGAAGCAAATATAACAATGGAAGCACAGAGCTGCATTCTAGGTAAGCTACGACATCACTTCCTGTCTTTGCTCCAGGACTCATTTAATTAGTCACTAAATGAAACTGCCAAAAGATAAATTATAGTAAGCGAGTGTTTGTCCTAGACAAAGAATTGTGGGACTATTATAAGTCATTGTCATCATTTCAGTTGAAATAAGAACTCAGAGCTTGTTGGTTTTGAAGATTTTTTAAGATGTTCTTTTAAAAGTTGCTTCTCTGTAGAACTCCACATGGCAGCACATGAGTTGAATATTTTACACATTTAGCCCCCCAAGCCACATGTACATGGATAAACTGTGCTGAGTGCTTTAGTGACATCAGTGGCACACTGCTCTGCTTAGTGCTGCTTTTTCCCAATGCTCAGTGTGAAACTCAATGCAACAATCAAACTACTGAAGACAATGGGACTTTATTTCAGCTAACTTTAAACCCAACATTTCCTCCATTATTGCACAAGAAATAAAGATACAGTTGAACAAACGTTGACCTTTTCTCCTATACAAAATATAACCTATAAAAATACTTCTGGAGAAAACAAGTATTTGTGTAATTGTCACAATATTCTTGTCTGTGAGGAGCAATTGAACAGGCAGTGACTGTTCCAACACTCACTTTGCCTCTCGTAACCAAGCTAAATAATAATTATCTCCATCATTGGTTTCCTATGTATCTATGTTTCCTATGTATTTCCTGTGTGTCCCCCTACAGAGGGCCAGTTAGAGTATTGACTTCTGCACTTTGCCTTAGCTGCACACAGAATAATGCTTAACACTTAGAAATATGAATTCAAGATCATAAAATGTTTCATAGCAATACATTTAGCGAGTCATGAGTCTGCAAATTATATACTTTAGAGCACTGACTGTTAACACAGCAAGCAAGAAGGAAAAAGTTGCAAAGAAAAGTTAAAATGTAGAAAATAGAAATATGGATCTGCATGTTTTGCTCAACTTTAAACCCCAGAGACACATTCAAAGGCATAACACAAGTGAAACTGTAGTGTAGGACCCGTCCTCCAGTTTTATTATTAGTTATCACAGGCCCATTTTTGGCAGAAATGTGAATTTTAGATGCTTGGCACACAACAAAATATATCACATGCATAGTGCCTTGAAAAATATAAACAGTCATTTTATTTCCAGCATAAGGATATTAGTTGTTATGTAAATGTTGAGTATTGTTCATGTTGTTAAGTTCATGTTTGTGTTGTCATAATAAAATGTTTGGGTTCCAAAGTTGTGGGTTCAATCCTAGAGAACACATACTTATTAAGTGTATACTTTGAATACACAGTTTTTCACTTTACATAAAGGTTTCTGCAAAAGGCATAAATGTTAATGTAAACAGGAAAGTGTTGTGCTGTGATTGGAGGCTCAGAGCCAGAGGGATTGTGTGATAAATGTTTGCTGTGTGAGTTTTAAATCAAGTGTACTCTGGACCAGCACAAAGAAAATGGAAGTCATTTCACTGTTTTCAGAGTCATCACTTTTAGATTGTATTGATCTTGTGCCAGATTTTGAGGAAAGTCACAGAACTCCAGCATTTTTTTCCAGAAACGTTAAACTTAACTGGAATTTTGAGTTAAATTTTTTTTTAAAAATCCCATGAAAAATGTTTTTTTTTTACCAGCTTGGGTTACTGTACTTCATTGTAACATGTTATAGCAGATATTTCCCCCCATTTCTTTATCCATTGTCCAGTTTTGTTATTTCAACTTGGCCAATTCCAATCTAAAAGCAACACCCTGTCAACCTCATTGTCAGTTTTTACTAATATGTCTTGCGCTGGGCCGGTTTGCTGTCTGTCCAGTCAGAAAATCAATAGTGCCTCAAGAAAGCTGGTGTTGCTTGATTGCGATCATAGCCGATGGTTTGGTCAGTCAGGGGCAGAGCTGGGTTCTGCCATGTTCTTTTCAATTTACAATGACCCAGTTGCCTTTTAGTTTGTTTGTTTTCTGCATTTTTACTATTGATTTTACCTCACTGAGAGCAATTGGGCACATTTTTATTGCTCAGCACACCTTGCTAAATCGGGTACTTTAATCTGTAATCTTCACAAGAGTGAGTGGCTAAAGAAGCGAAAATGACAGAAATTATTAGCTTTGTTTAACCTCAAATGAGTCTTTCATGTATAAAAACAGCTTAGCTTTGATATTGGGAGAGCTCTGTATAGTGCAATTGCAATATTTATTTCTCTTAAAAAATCTGGTGTTTTCTTACAGTTCTGTGGGGTTGGCCAAAGCAGCTCTAGAAGCCATCAATGGTTTCAACTTGTTTGGAAATCAGGTACTGCTCATTTTCTTCTTATATTTCTTAAAGGATGGGTTCACCCAAATATACAAATAATGTTCTCATCCTCATGTTGTTTAAAACCTATGTGATCTATTTGATTAGATCTTTTAACCTTTCTTTCTTTCTTTCTTTCTTTCTTTCTTTCTTTCTTTCAAACACAAAATGACATTTTGCTGACCCGTTTTTGTCTGTTTATGTCATGGAACTGTGTAAATGATGTAAATAAATCTTCATTTTTTCATAAAACTGTCCCTTTAATTACTGATCACTATCTCTTTGTGTCTGATGCATTTTGAGGAACTGTGTTATGTCCAAAAAATGAACATTAATACTGATTCAATACATCCAAAGCACAAAGTGTTATAATGGCTTTCCTCATCTCCATAACAACAGCAGTCTCTCTGAATAATGCGTCTCTTTTGCACAGTGATCTAATTCTTTGCATAAATTTGTTAATGGGAAGCGGGTGTAAAAACAAAGTGATCAAGATGATTCTGTTAGATTGGCTTTGAGCTACTATCTATTTTGTCAGATTTCCAACTTTGATCTATGGTGGACGCATCATCTTTTTATCTGATTTTGCTGTTCTTTTCTTTTGGAACAGTCATTAGTGGGATTAATTTGTTTTGGTGTGGAGGGGAAAGTCAAGATGGCAGTGGGCCACATCCATTATATTTGGTAATGGACTGGAAAAGTGATAACATCCTCCAAGCGCATCCTTTCGGAAGAATCAACCCTCCGCCTCCCCAATTTAGGGATAGATGAAGCCCATCAGTACCTGAATTGTAAACCGCATTGGTCACCTTGGTTGTAGCTGGTTCACCTTGGTTGTAGCTCAACTGTTTAGCAGAAGGACAAGCTGGAGGATTCAGAAAAGTGCTGTGGTGGTTTGTACCAACAACCATTTTGTTAAACTTTTCTCTTTTCTCCCTAAGTCTGGCTCTCTGTGTTTAATAATTTGATGGAAAAAACGGTGCAGTGTATGAAATGTCTTCATAGTAGATATTGTGGTGGATGGTGTTGGTATGAATTAATGGAAGACTCAAATGGCTGCCTTTGCGTGCGTCCCTCAGTTGGATGGAAGGCGTGCTGTGTCATCACATGGATTGTGTTATTAATGATGCCGCTCACGCTTCATTTCCTCAACTAACTCTCAGCGTGGACCGTCGATCCACCGCTTTCATGTGTTGCTCTGCAGCGTGAGCTGTCAGACCACCGTTAGCACTGAAACAAAGCAGGTGGATCTTTAGCGCCATATGCTGCAATTGTTTTAACTAAAGCAGCTGTAATTACACGCTAAGAATTATACACCAGAATGGCCAGAATGTTACTCTTTGTGATTTACAGGTTTGGCTGTTTTAGCTAAGACTAATATTGGCTTGCTGCTAAAGAAATTGGTGATGTCGTTGGGTGCCACCTATAAACTGTTTTTTGAGTTTTTGGCCAGGTAGTGTATGTACCATTTTTTTTCGATCTTTCAGTTGAAAAAGTGTCTGTAGTTACAATTAGCAAAGTCATTGCTTATCTCTGTTTGTTGATGGTAGCATATTCTGCTGGAGTCTACATATCACTGGCATGCCTCATATTATTTTCCTTATAGAAATGTACATTACTGTCTCTCCCAGCATGTAAATTGTTGGTTCAGTAGCACATGTTTTGTCTGAGCTTTTTTAGATGAGCTAAATGTGCCACAAAATGGAGTGTCTTGTATAATCAGCCTGGACACATAATGCATAAATGGTCTCAGTATAAATGGAGACGTGTGAGATGAATGCACAAGAAACAGTCAAGCGATGCTTCGTTCTGATTGGATGGCCCTAGATGACTAGGAAGCAGCATCAAAAAATATTGCAATTGTTTTGTAACACTGCGGGGTGTGAAAACAAAGCTTTTAAAAGAGTGAGGAGGTGTCAGGTGCTACACTGGCCTCTTACAGAGCTGTTTTTGTCATGGTTGTTGTTCAGATTTTTTGTTTTCACTTACTTGTTTGTTCTCTTAGGACTGTGTTTTTCGATGTGCATTTGTGACAGAAAGAGGGGTGTTGGCGTGTGGCAATCATTGTTCTGTCTGTTTTGAGTGGTGCTGAGTACAGTAGATTGTGAATGCCCTGTAGGGATGTGGGGCCTGTGGGAATCCAAGTTTTTTAAGAAGTGTGTGACCAGACACACACACAGAGGCACAAAACAGTCACTGAAATTTGCTGATTTTTAGTAAATGCTACGTCTAAGGAGCATTATCTTTGTGAAAAGGAAGGCTTGTTTTGGACACCCGATGCGTAACTGACTTTGAATTTTCTGACTGGACCGTAAAATCTTAAAGGTCAAAGCAAATACATTATCTGACTGTGAAAATACCTTAAACTCCATTATAACCTCTTACAGACGCTGTTGTGTTGCGCTCATTAAGCTGTGGCAGCAGGATGACAAATGTAACGTGTGTTTATGATGTTTGTTTGCCTCTGCCTTGCAGGGTTGCTCCTGGTCAGTCATCTTTGTGGATCTGGATGCTCATAACAGAAACAGACAGACTCTGTGCTCTCTGTTACCAAGAGAGTCTCGTTCCCATGTGAGTTATTTTGCCTGCTGTCTACAATAAAAACAAAGTTAGTTCACTTATTTAAGGGGTCATATTATACCTTTTTATACGCTTAATCCAAAGGTCCACTTTTTCATTCAGTGTTTTATTTAATGTACAATTTTTACCCTCAAAATACAAGAATCAAACAATCTACTGTGAAATGCGTCACACAAACTGTGAAGTTCAGACCGGCGTGATCAGGGACCTTGTTAAAACAAATGTTAGCACATATTTCTAATGTTATGCAGTGTGACATGCTACCAGAAACACGTCACACTGTTTGTGAACTTCCTCCATGTTTTATTATCATCATTAGTGATGCAACTGAACATCTTATTTACTGAACATCTTATGATGTGTCTTATTATTCTGGGACTGATGCATATTTGTACCTATAATTGTATCTATTCCACTGTCTATTTTACCATGAATAGACAGTGTTGCTAAATGGATGTCTGACATCAGAAAGCTGTTTTTACTTTTCACTTTCAACTAATAGTTTATTTTTGCTAAAACTATTAGATGTATTATGTGTCCATAGTACATGAAACACTTTTTTCTGATAGGGAAGTTCAGTTTCTTGCGATATGACCCCTTTAATGGCAACCGAAGGAAAGATATAACAGCTCATATGCTGTATCCATCAACTCGCAGAACGTCTCGCGATTTCCATTAGCAATGCATAGGTCCTGTTCTTTGTGCTAATTCAAATGTGGAACAAAGTGGTTTCAGCCAAAGAGCAGGTAAATTACTTTAATTAGACCAAATTAAAGGAGTGCATTATGCAGAAATGTTCTTCTTTGTAAGCTGAGTGAGGAGGTGAGGCTGTTTGATTTTGTGGCAGTCTTATGTATCATGTATTAAAGCGTGTTGATGTCTCTGACTAATGTGTTATTAAAGCTGCAGAGGCAAATACAGAAAAATAAGCCATTCTCTAAAAGAGAGTGGTCACTTAACCCCAGGTTCCCTTAATGTTTTGAAATTGAAGATGAATTCGGTGGAAGAACAGATGTCTACTGTTAACGCTAGTGCTGTTTTGTGATGTAGAACACAGATTCTGCCCTCCTGCCCTGCATCAGCTACCCAGCCTTCGCTGTGGACGACGATGCTCTGTATTCCCAGACTCTGGACAAGATTGTACGCAAGCTGAAGGGCAAGTACGGCTTCAGACGCTTTTTACGGGATGGCTACAGAACAGCCAATGAGGACAAGAACCGCAGGCACTACAAACCTGCAGAGATGAAGGTGAGTGTGGTTAACATATCAGAAGGAGAAAAAAACTGAATAAAATGAAGGGTGATTTGAATAGAGCTATTATCAGGCACATAAGTTATGGCTAGCCTCGGGTTTAGCGCTATCATTTCAGAAACAGAGATTTTTGCTATATAGGTTAGCAACAGATCTAATAAATGGCCCTCTTTATATGCATCTTTTAATCTGGTGCAGATTTACTTATCTGTCTCTCAGGAGAATGCAAGGGCTGTGAGTAAAGTAAATCCCATTTGATTGAGTTGAACCGAGAGGATATTAACTCTGGAATTAGCCCGTGAACATGCTGCGAATGATACTGACATCTGAAAGGGGATATTTAACCCACAGCAAATCATCACATCAGCTACAGGAGCTGACCTCTCACAGTAAACATGCTCACACATAGCAGGAAAACAGATAGAATGAGATAAAAAGGGGCCTTATTGGGGCCAAATACTCACCCAGGCTTTTTGCATTTACTCTACATGACAAAACACTTGACGGAAATGTTTTTAAAACCTTCTAACATGACAGGAAATGTAGGACATTGGTTTTATAGACATGATACAATTATTGTAGCACATTGATATAACCTTCAGCAACAATATTACAGGATTACTGTACCTTAGTAATACTGTGCCACAGTATTTTTGTGGTTCTTTGCTCCTTCGTGTAAAAATGATTGGAACCGTTTTTGATTAATTTTTCTGTAAATTTTTTGCATTTCTTAATTTCCTGTAAATTACGCTTCAGATATCTGCATGTTTTATCCTATTTTAGGGCTTAAAAGGATACACACCCTTTTGTGTGATTGCAGTTTCCATTCTATTGAACCCACAACTAAGTTATGATAGTGGGGCTGTGAAGCCTGAATGTATTACAGTGGATAAATGTGCTCTGGTGAATGATGTAGCCTTACTAAGTAATTGTGGTAATTGATGCAATAGACCCATGGGCCTGCTTATGTTTACTGTGTGAGCAGATTTCAGTATCTGATTCTACCCAAGAGACTTTATCTCTCTCGCTATTTCTCTCTCTGTGTGGTTATGAAAAGTGCGATATTAGAGAGAAAAAGGGATTTTTATTGTCAGTTTTAACACTGTAGTTAATGTAACCCAGCCTGCCAAAGCGATGTTAAGAAACCAAGACCACAGTCATGAATAACGATCCTCCGCATCAAATTTGGTTTAGTTCAGATTCCTTTAGTTGGAAAGTGGATTCATTTTGTTATTTTCTTGTAAGTTTTGGCTGCAAAAGATATCTTCAAGTACCTCAATTTTTGTCCCGAGACGGCTTCTGTAAGATATACCAATGATGCGAGACCAGTCCAATTAACAGCCTTTATTTCATTACATCCTAATCTCTCACTCTTATCTCCTAATGCCACAGTGATTGTCTGCTGAGATCGGCAGCAGAGATAGAAAAGTCTTAATTACATTTGGGAAAGGTTGAGAAACATTTTGTTCCCCCGTCAGCCATCAAAGTACGCTTGTATTTTGTAGCTCTTAAGCAGCTCATAAGATTTCTGTTTCTATAGACAGATCGTTTGAATGGAGGTTGTCGTATAATTGGCAGCAATGAAAAGATAGATCATAATTCTAGAATTATATTATGAATATTTCATGTTACGAACAACCAGAATAGTGTGTCTGCGTAAGCTTATAGACTTTTTTCAAGCTGAAAAATAGATCGCTAAATGCAATGTCATTTCGTATTGTAAAATGTAGCACGGGCACAAATAGACCCTCACAAAGCTAATCCTCGTTTGATTGGTGGGATGTTATTAACACATATGTTGTTGATGGATTAACCACTTTGTACCCAGTCTGCCCACATGCGTACGTTGTAGCCTTAATTGTAAATATCCACAGGGGAAGACAAGCATTCTATGTTTTTTAAAGAGCTTCAGTAAGCACTTAGACACATCGCCTTTTTACTTTTTAAAGGAATGCGATGAACGAGCTGCAGTCACATCATTTGAATTAATTATTGCTTTTTCACACTCACAAACCGTCTCTACATCTGAGTTGATTTTAATTTCAAACCTAAGTGATTCATGTCCCAGCTCAGGGGAAAGGGACAGGCACTATGACTTTTTAATGGAGTTTCTGCTTGGCTGCTATACTGATACTTTATTTCAACATAATTGTTTTCTGTTTTCCTGAACTGCTGTGACTGGAAAACAAAGGTTGTCTGGAGTTTCCTCTCACTGAACGGCTCCCATTTTATGTATGTGCATTTGACTGCAGGTAATGGATTGCTTAGTCAGTCAAATTAGGGACTGTGTGGAACTCATGATTTACTAATCATTTTAAAATGTAGTTTTCAGATGATTTCAATATAGGGCCATAATAGAATTCACAAAAGCTGAATAAGTAATTTACAGGCATCATTTTTTACCTTTATATGGTAAACCAGAGGTTCTCAGACTGTGGTGTTCATTCTGCGGGCAGTACAGCTCCCATGGATCTTAAATGAGCCTGTCAAGAGACTGATGAGGGTCTTACAGCACCATGATTCTACACAACTACAGGAATATTAATGTTAATCAGAATAAAGCAGTATGTGCGTGTAAATCGCAGCACTTTAGTTTAAATATTTGTTGGAGAACCTTGGGTGCTGACTAGGTAACACTATCAATCATGTTCTTGTATGTTAATGTAAGGACTGTTAATGTATACTGGCCTTTGATTTTTTTTCAGCTCTTTGATGGCATCGAATGCGAGTTTCCGATGTTTTTCCTCTATATGATGATTGACGGTATAGTTCACACACACACAAACACACAGACACACTATGCACTAAAAATCTGTGTTTGCATATCAATGCTGGGCTTGCTGCAGTGCAGCTCTCATCTCTAAGCATGTTGCTTGGAAAATAAAAAGTTTTTTTCTTTTTCACCTTTTCTTTAGGTGTTTTTAGAGGAAACCACGCCCAAGTCAAAGAGTACGAGGAACTGCTAGGCGCTGTCATTTTCCAGTCCTGCGAGGGTAAGATGTGGACACAAACACACACAAGAAACTTAATGTTGGACTGTCACAGCTCGTCATGTGATGGACTCTACGTGCCAGCCAGTGTCCTCCAGCCTCTGCCAATGACTGTTATTTTCCTATTACTCTTTATTAAAGTGGCCCTTCCACATTCATCTCTCCTCACTGTGTGTGATTTCCTCGGATGGCTCTAGCTCAAGTGCACAACAGCAGAAATGCTCATTATTTAAACAGACCATAGAACACGTCTATTTCCCACAGATGAAAACAGCTGTCACGCTGTCTGATGGTCCTTGAGATCACCACTTTTCAGAAGTACTGACACAATAAGCAACTTAACTAGTTCATCTCTTTTCATGTGCTTGCTGTGAGCCTGAGCAACAGAGAAAATGGCTTTTCTCTGTTGACTGTGTTAGAAAGGGTGAATGTGGTGCTAGGCTGGATACAGTGCCAAGATTTCTTTTGTTGTGGGGGTATGTTGTGCTTTCTGCAATCCTTAGCCATCCTTATTTCCTCAGTTGTTTCCTCACTTCCATTTGCTTATGGTGTTCCTGGTACTTTGGTAGAACTTGCGATAGCAGCACAAAGGTTTTGGGTTCTTTTCCCAGGGAACACAAGTACTGATAAAATATAACTGTAAATACAAGTTGCTTTGAATCAAAGCATCTGCCAAATGACTAAATGTAATATAAAATGTAAACAATATTAATGACTTAAAATGTGAGTGGAATTTTTTGCAGAGGCATTTCTGCAGATCAGACTTTTAAAAAAAATTGATGCAACCGATTACAAATGCATCCCACACCATGAAACCATTTCACACAGCTACGCAAGGTGCCGCCGAAACGCATCTAATTTAATTCTCCGCAGGCCACGCCGTTATTCCCAAGTACTATTACGTTCCGGCTGACTTTGTGGAGGCAGAGCAGAAAAAGCACGGCAGCCAGAAGCGCTTCCCTAGCAACTCTGGCCGTGATGGCATGCTGTTCCTCTGGGGACAGGCTCTCTATAACATCGCTAAGCTGCTGGGTGAGTATCAGATCTGCTCCATCCACGCTTGCTTAGCCCAGGGGTCAAGGCCGCTTCAATTTACGCAGACACACACCAAAAGAGTTTACGTAGATGATCTTTTATTTATTCATGTAGAGACTTTATGCCATTTGCTCATATTCCATCAGTCTGCTCAAATGGAAAGAGAGCCATCTGTGTAAACCGCTGGGGTCTCTCTGAATGCGGTGTGGAGGGAGCTCAGTTATTGATTAATACAGAAGCCGAGATGTTGATTAATAGCAGAAATATGTTGAATGTATTGCTGTGATTGTTTGCAATCAATGCCATTCTATTATATATGTTCTTGTATAAGACCAGCACATTTTTTGGGTACATGAGTGATTCTTAAGATGTTTCAAACCCTTGAACCCCGACCCACTTCAAATAATTATGTTATAGACTTTAGAATGTCACCAACTACTTATTCATGCATTCTTAAAAATAACAACCTGTTGTACTATTTAATCTTATAACAACAAATTTGGTCACGCAGTGTTGTAGGAGTACTGAGCTTTGTCTGTTGGAATTCAGTTTATAAAAGTCTGGCATTACGCTGTAGTTGAAAGCAAGCGATGACTTTTAACTTTTGAATGCGTTTTCAACAACGTTATGCACTGCAGCAGAAAACAGACTGGCAGACATTAGTATTCTGTGGAAAGGGCTTGTTTTTCAAATCATTGTCTTCAAAGAAAAAAATGGCAGGTTGAAAACGAACGAGTTAGATGAACAGAGTTTCTGCTTCACGTTTTAAAGAGGCGAGTTATAAACTCATGTGAATGACAAACAGTAATTGGTCTCTGTCTTGTGTTTGTTGTGTTCAGTGGATGATTTGATCAGCCCAAAGGACATTGATCCCATCCATCGCTATGTGCCACGGCAGGATCAGAGGAACGTCAGTATGAGATTCTCCAATCTGGTGAGCTGCAATCTGTGGAACTCTCTTCAGTCGACTGCCTAAGTACTAAAAATGTATCAAGCAAACCTTTGCATGAACGGAAGGCCCTTGCATCTGTGTATCTGTCCCAAAGCCACGTTTATAATTTGCAGCAGGGATTAACAGAAGTCCTCACATCTCTGTATCAACACAAGTCCAAACCCCCCATCAAATTCTGTTCTTTGCAGATCTGTTAGTTTTTAAAGACGGACCACAGCGTTGCTGATAAGAGAAACCTACAAACAGCTGCTATTTTATCTAGCACAGAGCTCTCCTAGATGTCCCAGTCTGCACTCTTTAATACAGCATCTGTTATTCTAGTTTACCTCAGGCCTGTTGAATTTGAGCTGTCATGAGATATTTGTACCTGCCGGGAAGCTGTTTGTCTGTGATCTTGTTACAGTGAACTAACTACTAATATAGTCAATATTGATAATGTAGTGTTAGTACTGAATGCATAATTCGTTTGGGGTTGTGGAGCCGGTTTGAAGCTGTTAGGAATGTCATTGTCTGACATGAATGAAGATCTAAAGTTTTCATTTTAGCTTTCACAGTGATGTACTCATGCAGTGAACGCCAAAGAACAGGTTGAGATTAAGGCTAGGCCATACAGCTGAAAATTATATACCTCAAAATCTTTCACCCTTTGGTTGCTATATATCTTAATATTTGCTGTATGGATTTGCTTAGAATTGGCTTAAAAGCTTTGTAGCTCATCATTCTTAATAAATAACCAAGTAAAATCAATAACTTTAAAAACACAGTGTCACAGTGTTTTGTTAAGGATTGTTCCACTTGATAAAAAAGCCAATATTGGAAGTGTCGCCATTTCAAGATTGTTTCGCCCATTCCTAATGAATCCACAGATTCCGATGTTAAATTAAAAGTGCATTAAAATCATGCTTAATTTTGCATCCCCAGCAAGGTCATTGCAAATATACCGCCATGAATATTCTACTGGTTAAGATGTAGCAGTAATTTCACTGATGTGGAGTCAGTCTGATGAGAGTAATGAGAGGTGGTGACGGCAGACGGTTGTTTTATTCATGAGCGTTGCGCGGCTGCATGGGATGCTGGGAGAAGCCCTGACGCTAAAGGAGGGTTCTGCATATTGCATAATAATGCGTGGTGCTCCTGTCTTTCTGGTTTTGCATCAAAGGTGCTCTGACTAAAGGGAACGTAGCCACTGTTTGTTAGCATAATGTGTGTATGTGCAAATGTGGCTGCGTGTTAGTGGATGGAGGCAGCCATATAAAGCGTCAGTTTTGGTTTGTTTATATATTGCAGCCTGTCTTTGAGCGTTTTTGTGTAATATTTATGAGTGCTCACGCAGTACATGATTGAATAAGATGCCAGTTTGTGTTTATGCGTAAGATGTTTTTGTCCTCATAAAGAGCTCGCAAAATTAAATTTAATCGTTTATTTGTCCAAAACTTGCTATTAGATTCAAAAGAATCTTTTATACGGCTCTTTTGTGCTGAAAAAAGTCTCTCAGACTTCATAAAAACAAAAGGAAAAAACAGCACCATAAAAATTCTCAAGTACTTACAGTAGTAAACAATTACTTGAATTCGAGAGTTTCACTCCTTACACAAAGCTATATTATGACCCCTGTGATTATAAAGACTTGGAATAAGTACCTGAAGATTCTTCAAAATTCATTATCCATTGAAAAGTAACAACACCGGTTTGACGCAACATTCGGTTGGGTAAACAATGACAGGTTCTTGTGTTCCTTTCAAGTCATATTTTCTCTCAGTTGCGCAGGCAGATCTCCATTCTGAACCGTGTCCTTGCTTAGAGATCAGACAGGCCTTTTCGCCTGATTGATGGATGTACCCTGTTTCAACAAAGCACAGATGGAGCTCCGTTTAAATTTAGAAACGATTGTTCAGCAGAGCAGCCAAAGTGCGGGAAGCAGACACATCTTTTAAACACCACAAACAGCTTTTGAAACGCTTCTCTCACTCTCACACAAGCTCGGGGGAAGAGGCATTTTTGCAGTTACTTTGCAGAAGCTATAGTACTTTGATTCATATTTAATTTGATGCATTAGGATGAATGTTTTCCAGCAAAACAACCCCATTGTTTTTGTTAGCTCTACCTAGTGACTATCTTTCACTGTGAAACAGAAGATTTTGCTGCTGTGTTTCTTATACGGGTTTGTGTGCAGGATTGTGGAGATTGGACGCTGAGTGCCTTTAACTGGTTCCACATGAAATCTCCTGTCTGTGTGTGTGTGTGTGTGTCTCTGAGCTGAGTCACATCAAAAACACCCAGAGGGACTGAGAACACGCATAACTAAAGTCATCGCAAGCAGTGAGGAGAGATCAGGGGCCGTATGGCATGTGACATGTAGATGTCGCAGGAATCTGTGTAGAGGACCATGACAGCATGTACATTTATCCACATATCTGCACATATCTGTCCTTTAATAGGAGCTAATTTGTCTGGAACTTTTGTTTCAAATAGTGTGTGCAGTTTTTACTCAGTTATATTTAGTGTCATGCAGAAGATTTTCTGTTAGGATAAGCTTTAGGGTTTTGGTTTAGGTTGTAATATTTTTAACTGGCTGTGGATAAAAACAATAAATGTCTTTAGAATGCTCTACCCTAAGTCTACCCAAATCAAACTCTAAAAGAATGGCAAATATCATCTTAGTTTGAAAATCATTGTGTCT